>JANSLP010000420.1:0-24799 GCA_029298735.1 Ophiostoma sp. CBS 140.51
CTTCAAATCTTAAAAATAATACAATGAATATTCAAATAAACTTTCTGGTTCAAAACCTTCAGAATTACAGATGAGAGAAAAGTACAAAGCTAATTCAAAAGCTGCCTGATCTGTAGGTAGCAATGAGCCGAACCAAAACAAGCATTTTTGACGAAACATCACAGCATACCAACTCCAACGCACATCGCACAATCAAACAACGATATCTCTCCAAATATGCCAAATCTGGCCCCATCTGCCAACGTATCGGATCCGCATCCTTTGTAGTCCCTGATCTGCAGCTAGGGGGTGGTAGCTCCTGTGTCGTAGATATGTCGGCATCGACGCGCAGAGATAGGCCGAGATGACGACGTGAGCCTTTCAGAATCTTACCACATACGCGACGTTATCTCTCTCAACCCCAACCCAGAGCACCGGTACGGAACCTGTGTCGCGTACCTTTCTGACACCGACTCCAACAACAAAGACAGACCAATGGCGTGTACTACTTTTCTTGTCACAAGAACCATCGGCACTTTGAGCTGACACCAGCTCACAAGTTGATGAAGCCGGTCTCAGGAACAGCCAACAGCCCTATGGCCCCTCACGTACCCCTTCCGTCATTAACTTTCCCATATACGCATATGTGCCGTTCAGCGAAGTCCCGACTTGAGTGCAACGAGAAGGACCTCACCCAATATGTAATAAACGAGGGCCGGATATTCTCTGATGTCCCACCACCTCGTTATGTCTTCGCACCTTGGCTGCAATGATCACCCGGACGGCATGACGGCGTGTATTAGACGATATCAACAATGCGCATATGTAGATAGCCAGCACTGAGAAAAAAAAGTGCAATAATGCAAGCCGGAGTCTACTCATCGATAGTTACATCACATGCATATCTCGTCATTATCTTGGACTTCACGGTCATCAAGGACGATTCGGCCGGACCGGCAGTCGTTGCCTGGAGTCGGTGCCCGGCGTCGTAATCGGAGGCTGTGTAGATTAAAGCGGACACTGGCCAACCCATCCGGTGATTTTTGTGACCGAATTGGCCCTTTGTCAACCTTCTTGATAATATCCTGTTGCCTCGGCCTTGGGGTGGAATTAATTTGTCCACCAAGACGTAACTTGGTGAAGAAATGACCCGGCAAGTTCGTTCGTCCGTTTTTGTCCCGGGGCGTCATTATGGCTGGCATACGTGTAGGGTCACTCTTTCATTGAGACTAGACTTTCAAGTGGACGGCACTTCGTATTCCAGAAAACGTCTTTGTCTATCTCATCATTCTTCGTTATGATGCACAGCTACTGGAAGTTGTGGTGTTTTTGGTGGGAAAGGGCAAATAAGCAGTCGGATGCGGGACAATAGAATGGAATTCAGGGAGTTTGGCGACAAAACACAGCGGAATGTGAATGGTTAACAGCACAAACGGTCGGGGAACGGTCCCGCTAATTGCTCCGTGGATGCGCTAGACTTTTCCAGGTGTGAATGGGTCCCTGAAGGACCGCTGTTGACCAATGACATGCGCTGAAGCCCTGCTTAAGGGCTCTGAAAATACTCGAGGAATACCAAAAATCTGAAGAGTCCACTACCTAAAATTATCAGCTGTTTCCCGGAAGCTCCCAACCCCGGAGCTTGTGTCCCACCGATTTTTACCCCTGCTGTCTTGGCTGGCGATTTTGCTCCAAGCCGGCTTCACTTCACGTTTCCAAATAAAAGGGTGTCGGCCACCCTTTCTCTTCCGCCAATTGACACCTCACCACACCTCACCACCGACACTTACACCTTCAACTCCTCCCAATGGCTGCGAAAGCGAAATCAAAGACGGCTGTCACGGCCAAAGACGTGCCGCACGGCTACGAATTCGGCGGGCCGTAAGTTTCCTTGACGCCCCTTTTCATGGCCCCTTAGCTTTCCAAACAAAACATTGCGACTGACTTTTTTTTGCCAGTCTCGGCGCGTTCGGCGTCAGCTTTGGCCTGCCTATCCTCCTCTATCTCTTTACGTTCGCCTGCAACGATATCTCGGGCTGCCCGGCGCCGTCTCTGCTGTCCCCCTCCACCCTCGATCTCGAGACCCTCAAACAAGAAGTCGGATGGCCGGCCGACGGCATCTGGGGCCTCGCCAGCTGGCGCGTCACCGGCTGGACTCTCGCATACTACCTCCTGAGTGCCGTGCTCTACCGCGTCCTGCCCGGCACCCACACTGAGGGTATTGTCCTCGACAACGGCGGCCGTCTCAAGTACAAGTTCAACACCGTCTACTCGACCATCTTCACCGTCAGCCTGGTGGTGGCCGGCACCATTGCCCAGGGCGCCGAGTTCCCGCTCTGGACGTTTATGACCGACAATTACCTGCAGCTCTTGACGGCCAACATTCTCATCTCCATGGCCCTGGCCACCTTTGTTTATGTTCGCAGCTTCAGCGTCCCCAAGCCGGCCGACCGTAAGCCCGGTGACCTGCGCGAGTTGGCTGCTGGTGGCCACTCAGGCAACGTCATGTACGACTGGTTCATTGGCCGCGAGCTGAATCCACGTATCACCCTCCCCGTCCTGGGCGAATTTGACATCAAGTCGTTTATGGAGCTTCGCCCGGGTATGCTCGGCTGGATGCTCTTCAACTTTGCCCACGTCGCCAAGCAGTACCGCACCTTTGGCTTTGTTACCGACAGTATTCTCTTCATCTCGATCGTGCAGACCATCTACATCATTGACAGTCAGATCATGGAGCCGGCCATTCTCACCACCATCGACATTACTACTGACGGCTTCGGCATGATGCTGTCGTTTGGTGATCTCGTTTGGGTGCCCTTTTTGTACTCCACCCAGACCCGCTACCTAGCCAACTACCCCGTGTCCCTCGGTTGGCTCGGTGTCGCCGTCATGGGCGCCGTTCTCGTCACCGGCTTCTCCATTTTCCGCCTCGCCAACAGCCAAAAGAATAACTTCCGCACCAACCCGGACGACCCCCGCGTCGCTCACCTCAAGTACATTACCACTAAGACCGGCTCGCGTCTCATTGTCTCTGGCTGGTGGGGTCTGGCTCGTCACATCAACTACTTTGGTGACTGGATCCAGTCCTGGCCCTACAGTTTGCCCACCGGCCTGGCTGGCTATGCCATCCTGGCCGCCGACTCGGCTGGTGGTATCGCTGCTGCTGCTGCCGCCGCTGCGGGCAGCAACGAGGTCTTTGTCCGCGCCGACGGCCAGCTCGTTGTGCCCGGCGCTGCCCGTGGCTTCGGCATGGTCTTTACCTACTTTTACGTCATCTACTTTGCCGTCCTCCTCATTCACCGCGACCTGCGCGACGGCGAGAAGTGTGCGCGCAAGTACGGCGAGGACTGGGGAAAGTACAAGAAGATTGTGCGCTGGCACATTGTTCCGGGTGTCTACTAAGCCCGGACAACAGTCCGAGCGAAGCGAGGCTGTGCCATGCCATCTCTCTTCTCTCTCTCTCCCTCTTCGAGCGCAGTGAGGTCAACATCCCCTTTGCGCTCATATTCCCAGGGCCATGAAGTCGGCGTTACGGGAACTGTTGGATATGTGTAATATTTGTTTTATATCGTTCTCGATCCTAGGGCCACGGTTGTTTACGGCGATACGGGACGGACGACATTTTGACGACATTTAAACCGGAGTTTATTTGGAGGACATTGCAATTTTTGATATCTTCGCATTTTTAACCCAGGGCCATGGATGTTCGGCGTAACGGGGAACTTGCGATTGCGATACGATTGGAAAACGGAAAAGGGACGACACTGTCCTTGGATGATCATTCCCAGGGCCACTGACGTTCGGCGTACGGGATTGCATTCACCACATCTTGCATTTACTGCATCACTTGCACTTCATTACCTCTTTTACCTTTCTTTCTCCATCCCAGGGCTACTTGATGTTCGGCGTACGGGACCCTTTTTTTACTACTTAGTTGTTTACCATGCTTTACTTTTAATCTCCCACGGCCAAAGAACTACGGCGTACGGGATGGATTTTATTCGAGAGCTATAAATCTCGTTTGCAAAGGTGTACATAGACAGAAGATACAGCTCCCAGGGCCATCCTATGTTCGGCGTACGGGACAGAATCAAAATTGAAAACAAATAATTGTTGTTTTCTTAATAATGTGTGACACATACGCAAAAACCACATCATCGTGAACTGTGCCTTACTGACGATACCCACACGTGTCCCGGAGTTTACCCGGATCGTCAAAAAGTCCTCTGCAGAACCGTTTGTAATTTGGCCGACGAGGCTGCGAAGCGCAGGGACTGTGCAGAAAATGGGGACAGGATGAACAGGTGGAACGTGGATAGACTTGCAAAACGGCCTCGGCCGCGTGCGCAGACTCGCAAAAGAGAGTGGGGAGGTAGAATACACATAGTCTGTAGCCAAGCGAGAATGAAAGAACCATGCTGCTGCCATGCTTCCATGCTGCTGGTCCGGCCGAGTCGACGCCGGAGTCAACGTTGCGTCACGTCGTGGCACACCCTCTTTTCGAGAGAGACCAAAATTTCAGATTGAACATGACTTACATAAATACACTTCAAGCTGTGTGGAAAGTGTGGCTTGGGCCAGGATCTTGCTTACAGTGAGACCTGCAAGGTGAGTTACCGCTCGGAAGGGTTTGCAACGCGCAGTAGTTGGAGTCAAGAGGTCTGCAGGCTCTTGGAGCTTCCTGCAGCCTGCAGGACGTTTTGGCCTGGCCTCTGCTAAATTGACCGGTGGCGGTCTCAGCTTCCCAAATGGGACAGATTGGAGGGTCGGGGAGGACGTCGAGAAGGCACCGGATGACTGTCGTGGGCACCGGGCTGTCGATCCCCGAAAAACCCGGCCGTCAGGTGAGGTGAATCGGAGTGAGAAGTCTGTCTCTCTGAAAAAGGTTTGGGGGTTGTGGATCGGACGATCACCACCCCGCGTCGGGGCTGCTGGCCGTTTTTCCCTGTCAAGTTTTCTTTCACTCTTCCCCCCGTCGTACTTGCGGATTTTCGGATATCTGAAAAAGATAAGGGTCGGATGAGGCCGTCGTGAAGCCGTCAATTTTGTAACTTTAACTCTCTTTTGTTAAAGA
This sequence comes from Ophiostoma sp. CBS 140.51, assembly GCA_029298735.1. Lineage (NCBI taxonomy): Eukaryota > Fungi > Ascomycota > Sordariomycetes > Ophiostomatales > Ophiostomataceae > Ophiostoma > Ophiostoma sp. CBS 140.51. The sequence goes on from JANSLP010000420.1 coordinate 5,051, forward strand.
TCTGACCCTGACCATACGACCTGCGATGTACTTCAAGTACAGTACATGTACTCCGTTCCACACCTGTGTGATGCAAGTATGGACGAATGCAACGATGGACAGAGGGGACAGAGGAACGGTAATTGCCGGACATGCACGACTCGATTTTTTGGTGTATGTGAGGAGGAAAGCTGGGGTAAGCTGGGCAATATGGCAATGCAGGCAAAGCCCTTGCCAGGCAAACAGCACCAAAATGTGACCGGGGAATATGGTGCAGTGAGGGGAAAGCTAAAAAAGAAGCTCCACGAGAAAGGCCGAGAAGCAAAAGAAACAAAATAAAACAAAAGCAGAAGAAGTGAAAAAAGTGAAGAAAGCAAAGAACCTTGGCTCGAGCTTGGGTTGCATTCGTCGACAGCCAAGACAAGGCCACCGATCCGCTGTGCGATTGAGCGGGTTCCTTGGTTCTCGATGCGACCGGGGGACAGAACAAGGAGGGGAAAATGAGGAGAAAAACGGCAGAGAATATCATAGGATCGTTAGCAAATGGTCGTGAGGGTTGCAGTAAGACGAAATCCATGGGAGGCAAAAGGCTGGACAAGGAGGGTCCAAGGAAAAGTTGACGATGTTTACGGCACAGAAGTCTTGGGTGGACGGTAGTAAACAGAATCTAATGTACTTGTACTCGGTCCCTTAGACATTGGAGGCTGCGAAGGCACAGACGGCGAGACTGTCTCCAAACTTTACGAGGTGTGGCTTCGAGTGACGTCCACTAGGGAGTGTAATTTGGATCGACAATACCTACCGTCACGTTTTGAAGCAAAGTATCTTTCAGCGCAAAATTGACAACAAAAGTGCCGCTTTGACGTACCACTGGTCCTCATCCCTTGCTTCTCCAAGTGGACATACCGTTCCACGGACTGTAAATGAAAATAATACCTGGACAGAACTCCAAAAAAAACATGGCTCGATCAGTTCCCGGCCACGATGCCGCCAGCGCCGGCCGCCGGACCGTTGAACACACCCACGAGGAAACAAAACGGAGAAATATTGAGGAAATAGAAAGGAAGAAAGGAAACAAAGACCGAAGAAGGTAAGATGCGAACTTGATGCGGAGACCCCAAAACGACAAGCACCCCAGCGATCTCTCCCCACGTTTCTCCTCTTTTTCTCGCGATCGGCCCGTTTCCTGCCATGACGTTCGATGCGGTGTATTCTTTTTCCTTTTCGGCCGCCATGAATATTCAAAAATTTACCTTACGAGCTTTCTTCTCACATTTTGCATTTTCTCCAACTTTACATCGTGGGACTGTTTATTCCCTCACCTAAGGACCACCACGGGACCGCATTCGATGCATCCCCTGCTACGGCAACATTGCACCTTGCCCGCGCCGCCCAGCGCATCCACGGTTCCTCGGGTGTGACGACGTTGCTGATCTTGGCGCGGTCGTGCTTTCTGGTGTGCATCAAGTGGACATTGAGTCTGCACCAAATATGCGTGTGAACATGCAACTACAACACTTGTTTGTGTTCGATATCAACCACAACATCCACATTGCCTGCAACGACACTGCAGCATCCGATACACCGCGATGCCCTGCTCAGATGCTGCGTAACGACAAAATAAACATAGACAGAGCATGGTTGATGATGGGGAGGTGATGATCGGAGAACCATTTTGTCACTTTGCTACCTTTTACTACCATCCTCATTGCCCATCCCTAGATGCATCCCCACAAATTGCCCAAGATTCCACGCGGTGATCGACACTCTGCACTCTCACGGGTGCGAAAAGTAGGATGAGCTGATGAGGTCAAACAGGTCACTGGAAGGCAAAAAAGCATGGCTTGGCAGATGCCATACTTGCGCGTCGCGTTAAGTGGATGTATTGATTCATAGGAAGCAACGCAAATATGTACCTCAGACCTCATTCTCTTCACAGCTCATGGCCCTGATCGACATGTTCCTGGCCGGTCTGCTGCCTTTTTTGCATTTATTTGCTCAAAGTTTGCACGCGTTCCTGCGACCTGCATATAAGTTACCTGTTCAATCCTCGTAAACGACTCTGAGTCGATTCGATTCGAGTCGTGCTTTTGTCTCTCTTGTCTCGCGTGTCTCTCTTGACAAATAAATTGATCTGGGGCCCTTTATTGTCTTGTCTCCCTCCTGCACCTTTCAGTCTCTACTGTTTCGTGAGCCATACAACGACCATATTCGGTACTGTCCGCGCTGAGGAACGACAAACAACAACACGGCAAAGCATCTATCATCGACAATTGCACGACAGCTGCCGCACGAGGTCCCTCACAAAATAAATAAAGGACGACACAGCACCGGAGATTTCCTTTCCCATTCCGTCTGTCCACAAACATTAGACCGGTCTCACTTCGATTTGATTATTTGACTCTCGAGGACCCTTTTGAGTCTCTTTTCTCGCCACTGAGTCGCGACGCGCCTACGACCTCATTTCACTCAAAGGCGACGTGCTCCGGCTAACGGGTTTGCTGTCTGTCGTCCACCATGAAGGCGTTTGCTATTTTCGCGGCGGTCGCTCCTGCCGTTTACGCAGGAACCACTCCCAAGGCAAGTAGGATCGTGTTACCATGACCACAACGCTGCTGCCCTGCCATGCAAGTGCAATGCAGACCACACGAGGTAAGAGCGAGGTGCGTTCCTTCCTCTTCTGGTCGCAACGAGCTCACCACGTGAACAACCACCGTTTGAATATGGCGTTGTGTTTACTTTCGCTCCTTCCTTCTACGAGCTTTTTGGACCTCTCGAACCATTTGCTCTTCCCTATAATGACTGTAGTGCCCCTGCCTCCTGTCGAATTTTTTTTCTGCTCCCCCTCCCTCCTTCCACTCTCTTTATCACACATCTCGGTCCTCAAGCCACGTCGACACAGTATCTCTTATCCTTCACTCACCTCAACCACAACCTATATCACTATCACTTCACTCTCGCTGGTCTATATACCATTCGATCTCTTGTCTTTGGCATACCACCTCACCCTCCTCAACATATTTTATCTCACATCTTTTTCACTATCATTTGGCTTCGTTTGGATCATCTTGACCATGATCGAGCCCATTTGGCTCTTGGCCGCAGCGGCTACGCTCTCTGGCGTTGCAAATGCTAACCCTGCCCAGTTCGAGCATCGTGCCGACAAGCTCGAGGCTCACCTTCAGCAGCGCGGCGACGCTGGTGCTCCCCAAGCCGTTTCGCCCCCTCACTACCCGTCGCCATGGATGAATCCCAATGCGGATGGCTGGGAGGCTGCCTACATTCAGGCCAAGCAGTTTGTCTCGCAGATGACCCTCATGGAGAAGGTCAACCTAACCACCGGTGTTGGGTAAGTCTCTCCCGTCCTCTTTTCTGTTTCATTACATTCCACTAATGTACGCAGGTGGGAAGGTGAACAGTGTGTCGGCCAAGTTGGTGCTGTTCCTCGTCTTGGCCTCACCAGCATGTGTATGCAGGACTCGCCTGTCGGTGTCCGCGACACGGACTTCAACTCGGTCTTCACATCTGGTCAAACCGCGGCTGCCACTTTTGACCGCGCTCTCCTCTACGCTCGCGGTCTTGCCATGGGCCAAGAGCACCGCGGCAAAGGTGTGACTGTCCAGCTGGGCCCTGTTGCTGGTCCTCTAGGTCGTGCCCCTGAGGGTGGCCGCAACTGGGAGGGCTTTGCTCCCGACCCGGTGCTCACGGGTATCAGCATTGCTGAGACGATTCGTGGTATCCAAGATGCTGGTGTCATTGCTTGCGCCAAGCACTTTATTGGCAACGAGCAGGGTATGCTTCCTCACTTTGATCGTGTTGAAATCGTTCTCTTATTAACTTTTACCAGAGCACTTCCGCCAGGTTGGTGAGGCTCAGGGTTACGGATACAACATCACGCAGACTCTGTCCTCCAACATTGACGACAAGACAATGCACGAGATGTACCTCTGGCCTTTCGCTGACGCCATCCGCGCCGGTGTTGGTTCCGTCATGTGCTCGTACAACCAGATCAACAACTCGTATGCCTGCCAGAACTCCAAGATGCTCAACAACCTGCTCAAGGGCGAGCTCGGCTTCCAGGGCTTCGTCATGACCGATTGGCAGGCTCACCAGTCGGGTGTCTCCAGTGCTCTCGCCGGTCTCGACATGTCCATGCCCGGTGACACCGTTTTCAACTCGGGCCTGAGCTACTGGGGCCCCAACCTGACCCTTGCTGTTGTCAACGGTACTTTGCCCGAGTGGCGTCTCGACGATATGGCCATGCGCATCATGGCTGCCTTCTTCAAGGTTGGCAACACTGTCGGCTCGCAGGTCCCCATCAACTTCGACTCGTGGACTCTTGATACCTATGGCCCTGTCCACTTTGCCGCCGGCGTTGGCCATCAGCAGATCAACCACCACGTCGACGTCCGCGCTGACCACGGCACACTCATCCGCGAGATTGCCGCGAAGGGCACTGTCCTCCTCAAGAACACCAACAACGCTCTGCCCCTCAACAAGCCCAAGTTCCTGGTAGTTGTCGGCGACGACGCTGGCTCGAACCCTGACGGTCCCAACGGCTGCTCTGACCGCGGTTGCGACAACGGCACGCTCGCTATGGCCTGGGGCTCCGGCAGCGCCAACTTCCCCTACATGGTCACGCCCGACGCCGCTCTGCAGGCCAAGGCGATCAGCGACGGCACTGTCTACCAGAGCATCTTGGCCAACAACCGCCCCGACACCACCGAGGCTCTCGTTTCGCAGGACGGCGTCACTGCCATTGTCTTTGTCAACGCTGACTCTGGTGAGGGATACATCAACGTGGCCGGCAACGAGGGCGACCGCCTGAACCTGACGATCTGGCACGAGGGTGACCAGCTGATCAAGAACGTCAGCAGCCTGTGTAACAACACAATTGTTGTCATTCACTCTACCGGCCCCGTTATTGTCGACGAGTGGTACGACAGCCCAAATGTCACTGCCATTCTCTGGGCCGGCATCCCTGGCCAGGAGTCAGGCAACTCGATTGTCGATGTTCTCTACGGCGCTGTGAACCCGGCCGCCCGCACGCCGTTCACTTGGGGCTCTTCCCGCGAGAGCTACGGCACTGATGTCCTGTACGAGCCCAACAGCCAGACGCCCCAGCTCGACTTCACTGAGGGTGTTTTCATCGACTACCGCCACTTTGACAAGACCAATCAGACCCCTCGCTACGAGTTTGGCTACGGCTTGAGCTACACCACTTTCTCGTATGCCAACCTCAACGTCCAGAAGGTACCTGTTGCCCCCTACACGCCCAACGAAGGCTACACCGAGCCGGCCCCGACCATCAGCACCACGAACGCCTCGACCAACCTGGCCGATTACCTGTTCCCCAACTCGACCCTGTCGCACGTCTGGCAGTACATTTACCCGTACCTGAACACGTCTTCGTCCGGCAAGGAGGCTTCCGGTGACCTGCACTACGGCGAGCCCGCTGACAAGTACCTGCCGCCCAACGCCACCGACGGTTCGGCCCAGCCCTACCTCCCCGCCAGCGACAAGATCTCGCCTGGTGGCAATGCAGCTCTCTACGACATCCTCTACACCATCACTGCTGATGTGACCAACACCGGCCCCGTGACCGGCGACGAGGTGCCGCAGCTGTACGTGTCCCTGGGTGGTCCCGACGACCCGCCTGTCGTCTTGCGTGGCTTTGACCGTATTCATGACCTCGCCCCCGGCCAGACGGGCGTCTTCAGCGCCGTCCTAACCCGCCGTGACCTGAGCAACTGGGACACGGTCAAGCAGGACTGGGTCATTAGCAACTACACCAAGACCGTGTACGTTGGCTCGAGCAGCCGCAAGCTGTCTCTGAAGCAGACCCTCGCATAGGATTCGATGGGCTACTGAATTAAAGAGATGAATGAAGGAGTTGAATACCAGCAGATGATATTTTAAAAATGGAATAGGAAAGGAATAGGAACGACCTGAAAGGAGTAGGAATGGTCAGGAACAGAAATGTGTTGGACGATTGCACGGACACCAGTAATTTTGAGTTGGTCCTGGAACAACAAGGGAAAACGGGTGGATATCTCTGCTGTATGAATTTATGAAATTTTATGCATTTTATTTACTTGAACCATTTTCAAAGACAGTTTTTCTTCTGTGTATTGTGATAAAAACGCACTATGCTTTCTCTCTTCACAGATCCACTGTGTACAGAGAGTCTTTGGTCACCTCGGCCACCCACAATGGCCACGGTTTGGCAGCGCCTTGGATGGTTGTCCGCCCTGTGTCGGTAGCCTCACGCTCGTCAAAGTAGAGGATGTCGGGAGTGCTAGAAGAAGTAGTTGGTGATGCACCAACAAGACAATTGACTGTCGTTTGCACTCGTGCATTATGGGCGGTGTAAATCGCCTTGGCCACAACCATCTCGATGCTCTCGCCTGTACACACATAGCCATGGCCGCGCATTAGTGCGACGGCGTGCTGGGGCAGGCCGTAACAATCAGCCGTGCTCAAAGCTGTGGCCAACGATGCTCCCATTTCTGTATTGTTGACCAGCATGCTCCGTTCGGCATCGGGGTGCTGCTGGTAGTACGAGGCGGTGGCATCCCACACGGGCACTGCCGTCCCCAGAAAACCGGCCATATGAATACATGCCTTCAGTGGACGACTAGGTACCAGCGAGAAGGGCACCACGTCCAATGAGTGTGAATGAATCACAGCTTGTACACCAGGGTACGCCTTGTACACCTCGGAGTGGATATACCGCTCGGAGAAGCCGCGAGGTGCATTGGAGTCCAATGCTTCACCGGTGTCGACACTGTACAGCACCAAATCGTCACGGCTCGACACAAGAGCCGGTGCCATGTAGCGACACATGAGAAAGATGGTTGGCGAGATCCTGATCGAAAGATGGCCGTAGGCGTCGACGACCTGGTGATGGTGCATAATATGACAGCCGTGGATGTAGGTGCGGAGGAGGGTCTCGTCAATGTTGGCAATGGAGGAGGCCATGGCGGGCAGCAGGTGGTTTGGCAGAATGTATGTGAAACGGTTGTAACTAGGAACGGTTTCGTGGTCATCCACAAACAAGATGATGTTTTTCTTCAGATGCCGTGGCTCAGAATTTGGTTTTCAAAGCAGATTTGAATACTCTTGAAGGCTACCATAGCGATGCTCGCCGGTCCTGTTATTTGAAGCTCTCGACACTCTCCGCATACGTTGTGCCAATTTCCCCATGCAGTAACCCTTCACTTACACGGAAAGCGGAACATTCCAGCCGTCGGTCTTCTGCTTCCCCATTTGTCGACAGTCCCGCCTCTGACACCCACGGATAGCACGATCCGTGTAAGTGGCAATCTCCGCACACAGCAATCACAGGTTTGGCGATACAACCACGATGTGACGTCAAGTGGGAATAGCGAACATTTTTAAAGCGATTATTTGCTCCTTGAATGAACTTAATGGGAGCTGCGATTTCCTTTACTTTACTGTATATTTTTTTAATTTTTGTTTCAAAATATTGTTGTTTGTTGATAATACGATGTAATGCAATTTAATTTAGGAAAACAACGACAGAAATAAGTAATTCTAGTTTTAAAGTGCAGTATTTGGAAATTAAAAAAAAAAATCAGGACAGCAACAGCGCCATATGAATTTACTCTGCCTTATTCAGCGCCGATGAATACCCATCTGGCGGCACAGCTACATCCACAACAACGACAGTTCTCTTCTCCTTTACTGTGGCCACCGCCTTCTCCAGTATGCTGGCCAGCTCCTTTCTGCTCGTAACTTGCCCGGCCAGGACAGTAGAACCCAGTGACGCCGCATTCTGGCTCAAGTTTGGCAGCGGATCGTCAATACGGATGCCGATCCACTTGTTCTCAATTGGGCGAGAACGAGCTCTTGCAACTCTCTCTTGGTGTGCCTCGTCATTGAAGAAGGAGGCATTGTTGGCGACAATGACCAGGAGAGGAATCTTATAGCGGGCGGCGGTCCATAGTGCGGAAGATCCCATTAGGAAATCGCCGTCACCAAGAACAGCAACGGGCACAATGCCAGCATCTTTCAGAGCAAGGGCTGAACCGACAGCTTGACCCGGTCCCGATGCCAAACCACCTCCTCCGTCTTGGCCCAAGTATGAGAGCGGATGGGTTGTCTTGAGGTCGCCACCTTTCCAGCCGAGAGGTAGGCGGATCAGACACAACTCCTTAGACGGAATGGCAGAGTAGATGGCCTCGGCGAGGTTGTGCATAGAAATGATGTCGTTGTCACCAGTGTTGCTGAGAGGTGAAGGAGAAACTCTCGTTGCCAGTTGTCCCCATGATGTTAAGCGCTTCTCTTCACCTTGACTGGCTGTCAGCAGCGACGACACCAACTCGTCAGGATCCGCTGCAATGGACATGTCCACGGGCGCTCTAGCACCGCTGTCTTTAGACCAGCCATTGTGAAGGGCAGCGTCGAGCGTGGCGTGAACGACCGTCGCTGCTGGTTCGGGGACACCATTTTCTGTCAGGGACGCCTTTAATGTCCCGGCAAGATCCACCCAGTCGAGGGCGACAATAACGTCTGCGGCCCTGACAAGCTCACACAACCTCGGCGTGTTGAAAACACCCGGATCGACTGCATGGAGTGGATGTTGGGTTGGGAATGCGGCTGCCTGCTTTAGGTCTGTGGCCACTAAGGCATTGTAGTGTTCTGCTAAAGCTACTCGGGCATCCCATCCCATTTGTGTGCGGTTCATTCTTCCAAACAGAAACAGCGGGCGTTGACTTGTTGAGAGCAACTGGCGAACAGACGCGACGTCATCAGGAGATGTGCCATGCCGTGGAAGTTGCAAGTAGCGTGAGGTAGTAGGCAACGTCGGTTGAGATACGAGCTTCTGTTCTTGTAGCTCGACATCCAAACAGATGTAGACTGGTGCACTCGGTTTGGTCGTCGTAATGGCCGTCCCTTGCACTAAACTGGAGAGTGCCGCCCGTAGTGATGCCGGCTGGTCATCCCACTTGACGAACGGCCGGATAAGAGCTCCCTGGTCGCCCGATGTGTGCACCCAGTCGATCCAAGGCCGACGCTGTGCCGCATCGACGGGACCTGTGGCGCCCAGCACGACCATTGGCACACGGTCGCAGTAGGCATTGTAAAAGGCCATGGTCGCGTGCATCAAACCGACGTTCGCATGCACGGCGGCAGCCATGGGTTTCTCGACGACTTTTGCATAGCCATGTGCAATGGCAATGCAGTGCTCTTCATGCAGGCACAACAAAATCTCTGGGTTGGTGTTGCGCTTGTAGTTGACAAGGCTGTCGTGGACGCCGCGGTAGGAAGACCCAGGAACAAGAGCAATGTAGTTGAGACCGAGGCGAGAGAGCTGCTCAACAATGGCGTCGCTGGCCCACTGCATTTCGGCGGGAGCGTTTTGCGGATCGATACCCGCGGGCCGGTCAGATATGTAGTCTGTTTCATCGGCCATGGTTGCTGAAAGAATGCTTCGTTGTTTGGGTTGATGTTGACGTCCAAAATCGGGCCTTCAGCTGTGATGAAGAGAGCTTTTAAATGAGGAACTTTTCAAACATGATTTGGTTTTGGAAAAAAGAAAAGTCGAGAATCAGTCAACGCATGTTCTGTGGGGATGAACTCGGAGAAGACAGCTGGGTGTTGATGCCGGATCGCAACTAACCTTGTGTTGGATGCTTGATGACGGATATCTCCACCGCTGGGCTTAGGTTAACACGGGCTTGGCTTCCCGTGTAACGGATGGCGCGATCCGTGCTCCCGTGCAGTGGTGTTGGTCGCCTGGCTATCACGGATGCGCTAAACCATCGTTTCAATGACGGTCCAGGCAGTTTTAGTACTCTGGGGAGCATCTTTGCGGGGTCTCCACGTTGTCTTTGCTTTCAATTTGCCGGGGCATTAGTCGGCCTCGTTGCTGGTGTTGCATCTGTACGAGTTGATTTCCTTGTAGAGAGTATGGCCACGCTACGAAAATTAACTGCATCCGGGCATCATAGGTGCATCTGTACCAAGGAGCATGGGAGACACCACCAACGTTGTACTGTTCGTAGCAAGGAGACATGTTGTTGTTGGGTCAAATTTGGAGGAAGTATCTTGTTACCATGAGCATCAGTCAGGTATAAGTATGTTTGATGTTGTACAATCAGGGTTTGCATCGTGGAGACCGCAATCAGGAGTATCTTCTCCGGGACACAGCTGTTATTGATTTATTCACCTTTTCGTACTTTGAATTTTTTATTTTATTCCTATCCATCAAGTGACTTTATTCACAATACGTCGCGACAATATCAGCAACACTCACCTCTATCTCACCATGGCCATCGCCGACAGTATTACTGGCCGGCTGTTGGTCGGCCTCGTTACGGTGGCCACATCATGTGCCTTCGTTTTGTTCGGCTACAACAACGGTGTCTTCTCTGGCATCATTGTGTCTCCTTGGTTCTTGGAGACCTTTGATAATCCTCCTGCCAAGAAGCTGGCCATCATCAGCGCCATCTACAACTTGGGCGGTTTTGCTGGCAGTCTCATTGCCTTCTTTGTTGGGGCACCGCTCGGTCGACGTCGCACAACTCTTGGCGGCATTGTCATCTGCATCGTCGGTGGCATTGTCCAAGGCGTGGCCACTCGGCTTGGCGAGCTGATTGCTGGCCGTGTTGTCTGCGGTGTGGGCGTCGGCTTGATGACCTCGACAGTTGGCATTTGGCAGGCCGAGATCACGCCCAGCCGGTCTCGAGGTGCTTTCTTGAGTATTCAAGTTGGCACACTGGCTGGTGGTCTGTTTTTGGCACAGTGGATTAACTATGGTTTCCATGCGACGTCGACACGGATTGCCTTTGCATTCCCAGTGTGCTTCCAGTTGGTGTTTGCACTCATCGCGGCCGCTTTGGTTCTTTTTGTCCTCCCCGAGTCACCCCGCTGGCTTGTCAAGCAGGGCCGACGGGACGAGGCCGCAGGTGTCATTACTCGACTGTTGGGCAGCAAGGGTACTCGAGACGAGGTCAACGAGAGACTGGCTGCTATTGACGCCGTCGTTGCCCTCGAGAAGGAGTCTGGGTCGAACAGATATGCCGCTCTCTTTACTATGGGGCCAGCCCAGAACTTCCGTCGTCTCGCCATGGCTTGTGGCGTGCTCATTATGCACCAACTCGGCGGTAGCAACTCAGTCACCTACTACCTACCGACATTGACCGTCACTTTTCTCGGCGTCAGTCATGTCGAGTCTCTATGGATCGCCGGACTGAGCTCACTCGCTTCCCTCATCTTTGCCCTGGTGCCCGTCCTGACGATTGACCGCCTTGGTCGGCGCATTTTCTTGTGGGGCGGCTGTATTTTTCAGGCCATCATGCTCGTCATTGTGGCCATTTTGTTGGCCGAAGAGGACAAGCACCCTGCCGAGAAACATACCTTTGGTGTGGCCGCCGTCGTGTTTGTGTTTGTCTTTTACTGCATTTACGCGGCGACTTGGCTGGCACCCTCGTGGGTGTATCCGACAGAAGTGCTGCCTCTGCAGATTCGTGAGACAGGCCTAGCGTTTGGCAACGTTCTCTACTGGCTCTTCCAATTCATGATTGTTGAGATTACGCCCGTGGCACTAGCCAACATTGGCTACAAGTTCTACATTGTTCTGGCGGTGTTCAACGTCATGGGCTTTGTGTGTGTTTACTTTTTCTTGCCCGAGACCAAGGGGTTGACACTGGAGGAGATGGACTACTACTTTGCGCAAAAATATGGCTTTGACGTGGTGGCGCCGCGCGTGGAGGATACCAAGGAGGAAGCTGTCGTGGAGCATGCTTAATGATGGTGGGCTGTATTCTCTTATGTTATTCTATTGGTATTCTATCAAGTTTCATTACCAACGTGCATCCTGTCCGAAGGCATCGTCAAACCCAAGGAAGTCAAGCCAGTCACCTGGTAATGGGCCCAGGCTGGTTGTTGGTAAAAATCCGGTGGCAGTATTACCCAGGTCTGTCGTTGCTTCTGCCCTCGGCTGCGTCTCCATCTCATCTTGTCGAGCCAGATGTTGATGAAATGACTCCATGATAGAGAGACAGGCCTGTGCTGGTGCAAACCTTTTGGCCAACAACCGCATGACCTCCATCCCGTCAGCCCAATGTGGGCCATCAATGACAAGATGCCGTAGACTGGGTATGGTCTGCGCCGAAAAAAGAACGAGAGTCGCACTAAAGACAGAATGGGTATTGTACCAGGCGGCGCCTTGCATGGCTTTGGCTGGTCGGTCGGTCGTTTCGACAGTGACCAAATACTTGTTGACATGAGCCAAGAGGTGCTTTGCTGTAGAAATACACGTCTCTGCAGCACTTTTTGCAAAGGATTGTTCGAGAGGTGGCATGTGCGAGGGATTGTTTGCTATGTTTGATGATGGCGCCCTCGCCACCATGGCCAAGCTTGGTCGAGTCAAAACAATCCTTACAGCGAGGTATCGTGCGTAGAGGATACGCCGAGGGCGGTCACCTTTGCGATGTTGCGTTGGCTCTTCATCCATCTTGAGTGAGGCTGGAAGCTGCACTCTCCATGCCTGCAGATGTTGGTCAAGGTCAGCCATATCGCCACAGTGAGGTGTCGATTGCTCTTTTGACTGATCCTTGGCCTGGTAAAAGGCGCGAAGAATCCGCTGAAGGACTTGATACAGTTTGAGTTTGTGGGTGAATAGCAGAAGACCAGGGGCCCCATTGCCATTGTCGTCCGTGTCCATGGGGAAATCGATGTTGTCGTAGTGCTCTGGCGCAATCATCATCGGTCGGCCAAATGTCATAGACAACACGGCATCCATCACCAGACAACCGCACCAGCAGCGTTTTCGGAGCTCTCGTTCCAGCACGGTAAAGCGAGGATGGTTGTTGACCTCTATCAGGTGCAGTCCCATCCCCTGAGCCAAACGGATGGCCAAGCCAAAGACCGTCCAACACCGGTTACCGTCTGATGTACTCTGGAGGTATTGGCCCATCAGCAGCAAAGCTTGTACACGGGGTAAGCCGCTACCACTGCCACTCCTCACAAATGTATCATCATCTAGCTGATCTAGTGGGCACAAAGTCCGTGCTTGACCATACAGTGTCTGTGCCATCTGCCTACCATCGTCAACCCCGTGTCCATGGGCGTTAGCGTTTCCATCCGAAAATACACAGGCCAGGGCAAGAACACAATTCATGATGCACAGCCAGAGTGTGTCGGGTGATGCCTCCACCCCTGGCTGCCACAGCCTGGCATATTCCCGGCGGAAACTGGCTTCATGGAGGACAGTGTACAAATCAGAGACGTGAGAAAAGTAGACGTCAATGAGGTAATCGGCGGTTGAACGTGGTGGGAGAAAGCGTGACGAGATGGGTGGTGCTGGTGGTGCTTTGGTTAGAGCACCACTTACTATTGTGGCCGGAGTGTGGGCTGATGGAGCAGAAGTCGTTCTGAAGACCGTGGTTTGCAACGTCCGCAGAAATGAGAGTGTTGAAGAGTTCCCATAGTAGCTTGAGCTGGTGCTCGTATTAGTAGCTTCTGGTGGTGGGCCAACACAGGCCATAGCATCTACAGGACAGTCAGGAAGGGTGTCCACGGAGACAGCCGTAGCTCCGGCCGTCGAGTCGGGTGATGGGAGGACCGACATGGGGGCCGACATCGACACCGACTCCGGACTGGCCGTATCGATATCGACCCTCTCAGGTCTATCCTGGCTACTACCACTGCCTCTCTGCAGCTCATCGACGCAGCTCAGCAGTCGCGTGAGGTAGGCCTGTGTGACCTGCACGCGTTGCTGTGGCTGTTGGTACACGCAATGCAGACGCCGTTTGCCACAGTACGTGCACGTGGGTCGAGCCCCATCGCATTTCCTTCGCGTAGAGTCAGAAAATAAAATCTTAGAAAAAACCAGTATCATTTTACTTGCATCTTTCTCCTCCGACAAAGGTCGCAAGCCACGGCGACTCTGCGCCGGCCGGGTGTTGGTGAGACGGGCTGGTCCATGACGGTGGATACTGAAGGACGGTGTGGTTGACCGTTGAGTATGCGGATGTTGTGTCCGTTGGTATATTTGTTTCATTTCTTACTTTTCTTATTTTCGTTGATTTTTCTTTGATTTGGTCGATGTGATATATTCACGGAAGGACTGCCCGTTGCTATTTAAGAAGTCCCGTGGCTTGGCAAAAAGACAGAAGGCAAGTTGCATCCGCTTGCCAGCTGCCGAGCGGGGTGCATCTTCTCAAAGAACAATAAGACCATCAACAAGAATCATTAGCTTGACTGCCAGAGCCACGCGTTCATGGTCTCCCCGCATCATTTAGAGCTCCTGACAACTCCTCACTCCTCCTGGTGGTGGTGTCAACACGGGATGCGCTATCCGTGTCAGTGAGGGCAAGCTAGGCACATCGCTTCCGGCATCTTGTAGCGCTAGCCATGTTGGTTGATGCAACAATGACGACCAACCTCAAACTTGACGGGAAACGGCAGAAAGGCTGATCTGGAGCTTGGGAGGCGACCTTTGTAGACGGCAATTAATGCGGGAAGAGCTCAGAGTTGAAGAACGGGGAGAAACATTCAAACGAAGACCTTGGATTCCTCAGGATTCAAATACTTTGAAAACGAAACAAATGCAACTAGATTAATCACGACAGAACACAGCTTAACTCTTGATTTTACAGAAAGAAACCTCGTCAACACTTTTGTCGACCTCACAATGCAACTCCCTACGATCGAATCGGCGCTGCCGCAGAAGCGCAACCTCTTCTACAACGGAGACTGGCATGCCCCTGAGAGCGGCGAGTACAAGGACACGGTCAACCCAGGTACGGGTAAAGTCTTGTTCCCTGTAGCCCAGGCCAGCGCCCGTGATGTCGACACGGCCGTTCAAGCGGCGCACAAGGCCTTTGCGACATGGCGCACGACTCCCGGGGCTAAACGTGCCGAGTACCTCAGACAGGCCGGCGATGTCATCAGAGCACACGCCGCCGAGCTTGCCTTGCTGGATGCACTCAATACAGGCAACCCCGTCGCCGAAATGGCCCGTGATGCCAATGTCGGCGCCTACTACATGGACTACTTTGGCGGCCTCATCCCCATGGTCCGCGGCGAGACCATCCCGCTGGCCTCTGACGGGTTCCACTACACTGTCCGTGAACCCTTGGGTGTCGTTGGCCGCATCATTGCCTACAACCACCCGTTGCTCTTTGCCGCCAAGATGGCCGCTCCTCTCGCTGCTGGCAACACTGTGGTCATCAAGCCACCAGACCAAGCGCCTGTCAGCTGCCTCCGTCTTGCTGAGCTGTTGGCCGATGTCTTCCCGCCTGGTGTCTTGAGCATTTTGCCTGGTGGTCCAGCATGCGGCAAGGCCTTGTCGACCCATCCCCTGGTCCAGAAGATCACCCTCATTGGCAGCGTTCCCACAGGAAAGGCCATCCAGCGGGCAGCAGCTGACACTTTGAAGCCAACCTTGTTTGAGCTTGGTGGCAAGAATGCTCTCATTGCCTTTCCTGATGCCAACATGGACAAACTCGTGGCCGGTGTCGTGGCAGGTATGAATTTCACCTGGGCGGGGCAGTCATGCGGTTCGACTTCACGTGTCTTTTTGCACAGCAGTATTCACGACGAGGTTGTCCGCCGCGTCGTCGAGACCGTCCAGAAACGCTTCAATCCCGGCGTCCCGACTGATCCAGCCACCACTATGGGCTCTGTCATTGACAAGATCGCCTACGACCGCGTCCTGGGCTTCATTGAAAGTGCTCACACTGAGGGGGCCAAACTGGCCTGTGGTGGAAAACCACCCGCAGCTGCCTTGGACGGCGAACTGGCCGGAGGCTACTTTATCGAGCCCACCATCTTCACCGACGTCCAGCCGCACATGCGTATCGCCCGCGAGGAGATTTTTGGCCCGGTGATGTCCGTCTTTCGCTGGACTGACGAGGCAGATGTTATCAAGCAGGCCAACAGCACGGCCTATGGGCTAACAGCGGCTGTATTCACGGAGAATCTGGGTACGGCCCAGCGCACTGTTGCTCAGCTTGACGCTGGCTTCATCTGGGTCAACCAGGTCAGCAAGCACTTTGTCGGCGTACCTTTTGGCGGCTTTAAGGAATCAGGTCAGGGCCGCGAGGAGAGTCTGGACGAGCTGTTGGCTTTCACGCAGACTAAGAGTGTGAATGTTTACCTGGGGTAGAATTACCTGTAGGCTGGTGGATTCTTGAATTTGTTTACTTTCCAGTTTTGAATGCAATGCAATGAAATCTAATCTGATTGTTTTACTCGAGGAATAATTGAAATTGAACATTACTGAAAAAAATGCACATCGTAAAAAGATCAAAGCAATAACAAATAATGGAGAACCGCAAGCCTTGAAAAATCCAGTAGCACAAACAAGAAAATGACTGATCCCGTCCTCTGCAAAGGATCATGCATTGTTGTCTTGCTTGCCATCCACTGACTCTTGTTTGTCCAGTCACACAGAACAGCACATCGGCATCACCATCCGAGCGGAATATCTGTACCCTATTGGTCGCTCATAAAAATAGGGAAGGAAAAGTGAAAGTAGATCTCATCTTTGTGTAAGGTGGTTAGGTGGCACATGTACTCCTTCCCGGACCCGAGTCGAGATTGTGTGCGGGGATCTATGATGATGGGGCTTCCCCATGAGGATTCTCCATTGAAATACTGGGGGATGTATTAATATGCCGAGGCCTTTTAAGTATTCGTGTTTTCTCACGTCTTCTTTTGATTTCTTTCAATTATCGTTGTTGATTTCGAGCAGTACGCCTCATGTCAACATGGCTAAAACTGACGGCACTCTCCACACTGTTCATATGGCAGAGACTGGAGGATATGTCGACGATGTAAGTCATTCTGTAATATCTTTCCATGCAATTTTAACTTATTCAAATGAACGCCTAGAAATACGATGGCCCTCTATCCATCGAGCACCGCGCGTACCTCATCGATCGCCATGGCACGGCAGACCTCAAGCCTGTCCCATGCATGGACGACAATGACCCGTTGAACTGGCCCAAGGCGAAGAAGATAACAAACTTGTTCCTCGTGGCGTTCCACGCCATGATGGCAGCTTTCGTCACGGCCTCCATTCAGTGTGCTTTTGTCGACATCGCCGCCGACCTGCACGTTTCTGTTCAGCGAACTTCCTACTTGAGCTCGTTGGTCATTGCCATTCTGGGCGTCGCACCCCTTGTGTGGCAGCCATTGAGTCATGTTTATGGAAGACGGCCCATCTTCCTAATATCCATGCTGTTGAGCGGCGTGGCCAATGTGGGCTGTGCCCTCAGTCAGTCCTATGCCAGCATGGCCATCTGCCGTGCCCTCATGGGCGTCTTTATCTCTCCTGCAGCATCTCTGGGTAGCGGTGTCGTGACCGAGACGTTCTTTAAGCGAGAACGTGCTCGGTACATGGGCATCTGGACCATTATGCTGTCACTAGGTGTACCACTTGCGCCGTTGTTGTTTGGATTTGTGGCCGTGCGGATCGGGTATCGGTGGATTTACTGGATCTTGGCTATGGTCAACGGCGTGCAGATGATTGTTTACTTTTTCTTTGGACCGGAGACACGGTATGTCCCCAGCTCGCCATCGCCGCCTCCAAAGAGCTACTTCGCTGGCTTAGTCACCTTCCGTCGTATCGACCCGACACCACTACATCCTGTGGACTTTATTCGTCCACTTTTAATGATAAACCGAGCCTGTATCGTCATCCCGGCCGTCACCTACGCCATGATCCATCTCTGGGGCAGCATTCTAGGCTCTCTTATGATCCCACAGATTTTCCCTTCGCTTTTCCACCTCAACACGCAGCAGATTGGCCTCCAGCAGATTGGCGCCATTGTCGGCACGTTGCTGGGTGAGCAAATCGGTGGGTACATGAGTGATGCATGGATGCTCCGGAGGGCACGTCGCACCTCATCTGGCGGGCACTTCCCCGAGCCCGAATACCGTCTCTGGCTCAGCTATATCGGCCACGGCCTCACCATCTGTGGCGTCGTCGTATTTTTGGTGCAAGTTGAAAATGCTACACCGGGGCACTGGAACGTCACACCTGTCGTAGGTGCCGCCATTTCTTCCGCCGGCAACCAGGTTGTCACAACGGTCATGATTACTTACGCCGTCGACTGTTACCGGCCCGAGTCGGCCAGTATCGGTGTGTTTATCAACTTTGTTCGGCAAACGTGGTGTTTTACGGGGCCATTTTGGTAAGTTCTTCTCTCCAGTTTATTTCTTTTGTTCATGTACTGACGTTCAGGCTCCCACAAATGGTCAAGAAAGGCCTTGCATGCAGTGTCAGCGTATCGGCCTCACTGCTGATTGGCATCTCGGTTATTCCCACCATACTCCTGCAGTGGAAGGGTCGTCACTGGCGGCCAGAACATACATCGTAGTCGGTCACGAGAGGGTCCAAAATTTCTCGAAAAACCGAGAACATGACTACAAAATACACTTCACATGTTTTCTCTTGTGGCGGAGGTTGTGGCGTTCTGTATTCAGAGTGTTCAAAGTCGTCTCACGGGATCAGATTTGGCCGAACGAGTTTCCCCGGATTGGGTGTCGCCGGCTATTTACACATATATGGGGACTCTCCCATTTCTTGCGAAAATATTGCGAAGAGGTTATATGTGATAAAGTATAACTTGGGCGCTCCAGGAACGTACGAATATCCAGGAAATAACCTCCACCGGGCACTCCAGTTTGAGAAGAGCACCAGATATCTACACATTGCATATCGTCAGTCAACAGCCCATGGGGAGATTACATAAGACGGTGGCTTACATCACACGCTGAGCACTTCAGCAGCTCTTGTTTCTCTACCTGCCATATTGGACCCCGATTTCGGCTGTTTTTGGACGGATGGGTTTTGTCTAATTGGGATTTGTTAATTGGCGGATCTTGTCAATTTCTTGGCATGCTATAGATTCGAGAACGATCTCTCATGTCACAACCATGTAAGGAGATTTTAATATTATTAAATGCTCTTGTAGCATACGTTGTCGTGCCCATTTATGATTTGCATGTGGCAGCCCTGATGCGGTGCCGTCGCCATCAACTAGCTACTACTCACCCACCATCTTCAAGTCTATAGGCATGCTCTAGACCGGTATTTACGGCCTCATCAAGGCTGTTTCGGCCATCATCGTCTTCATTTTCTTTATCGATGCCACCGGCCGTAAGTGGCCTTGGATCGTGTCCTGCCTTGGCTGCTGTGTCTGCCAATTCTATCTGGCTGGTTGTTTCTCACACTGCCGCTGCCGATGCAGGTGGTAAGGCTGCCACGGCCATGATTGTGCTCTTTGGTTTCCTGTGGTCCTTTGGTGCCAACGGTCTGCCCCTCATCATTGCTTCTGAAGCTTTCCCGCCCGCACTCCGCAGTGTCGGCGGCAACTTTGCCTCCATGATTGTCTGGCTGTGGTCCTTTGTCGTGACCAAGTCTCTGCCCAGCATGTTTGCCACTGTGGGCTACGGTGTCTACATTATCACCGGTGGTATACTCGTGTGCGCCGCCATCTACGCCTACTTCTTCATCCCCGAGACTAAGGGTCTGCGCATCGACCAGATGAACCAGCTCTTTGGCGGTGTCGGTGGCCAGACAGTCGACTATGAAAAGCAGGTCCATGCCGAGTACGTGGAGGGTACCGTGGAGAGGAAGGAGATTGTGTAAGGTGGGTGGATAGTATGATTATACTTTTATTCTAAATTGCTATACGCTTTAAACAAACTTAGCTCATGGGTGAGACAACACTCTTTAAATGTTTCCAGTAATATTTTTTTGAAAAAAAAAAATCGGAATAAAACACA
>JANSLP010000421.1:0-24622 GCA_029298735.1 Ophiostoma sp. CBS 140.51
TTGTACAGCCAGTCTGTGGGTTCCTTAACCGAAAGAGCGGAAAGCTCGAGATGAGCGGCCACAGCACAGAGGAATAAGAAATGAAAATGTAAGAAAAGGTAAAAAAAGATAATGTCATTTATTCTCTAGCTGAACAATTGCGTTGTAAAGAAATTGAAAGAAAAGCAATTTTAAGTATGAACCCAGCGGAACCAACAATACAATTCTTACTCACTGCAAAGAAGTCAAGCATCTGGAGTGAGGTGTAGACAAGGTACTGTTGGCCTCATTGTTGTTACTCCTTTATTTCTCTACAAATTACATAATCACACAGTGGCAAAAGAACTTGATTGTTTTCTTTAAAAATCAGGGCCTGCACGAGAACAACACGGAGACTGATTTTTTGTATCCCATCCCCATCCATGGCAGCCCCTTCGTATTTTTATTTTGAGTTTGCAACAGAAAGGTAAACAAAGACGTCTCCCGCAGCCCATTTATTTTTTTGGTGTCCCCATTAAAGAATAAAACAACAGCATATGTAGTTAGACAAAAACCAAAACAATTATCCCGGAACAAACTTTCAGCTGATGGTAGTACCACGCACAGCAAGAACGCACAGCAACCAAGACCCAACCAATTTAGCAAAGACCCAACGACAAGACGAGTAAAAGGAGACAAAAACAAAAGATAAATCGTACAGTCACATTTTTTTGGTAAAAAAAGTAAAAAGGAAATAGGAGAGTAATTTTGAGTGTGTTTGTGTGAGCACCGCGTTTTTTTCTGGTATTTGTCTCTCAATCTTTTCACTCTCTCAATCTGTAGTACACAAACAAGAATAAAAAAGCAAAGACAAAGACAACAAGTTAATGATAATGGAAACACACCATACGATAACAAAAATAGGAGAGACACTTGGTTAAGTAAGCAGTAAGCAAACAAATAGTATGAAAGTAAGGAAAATAATAATGAAAATTAAAGCAACAACAAAAAGAGGGGGTAGTGATGGGCCTAAGCCAAACAAAATAGACCTCTTTTCAGCAGAGAACTTTCATCTCTGTAGAAGAGAGAAGAAAGGGCGCAGACAACTCACTACTAGTGGTAGTTGCCGCCCCAGCCGCGCTGCTGCTGCTGGTTGTTGTAGTAGTTGTTGCTACCAAAGCCCTGGCCGGCGTGGCCGCCGTGCTGGGCATTGTGGCCACCGTAGGCACCAATGTAGGGGTTATTACCGTGGTTCTGGTTGCCACCGTAGCCGCCAGCACCGCCGGCCGCCGACTGGTTGCTGCCGTGCAGGCCACCAGCACCGTGTTGCTGCAGGTGCGACGGGTAGCCGCTGTAGCCACCCTGCTGGGTAGACTGGGGAGGCGGCAGCGACTGCGAGGACTGAGTGTTGGTAGCGGAGCCAGGGCGAGCCAGACCCGAAGGGGTAGGGCCAGCACCAGCACCCTTGGAGGCGTCGCCGTAGGGCTTCAGATCATCGGCACCGGTCTGCTGCGAACCCACCTGAGACTGCTGAGCACCGTAGCCCTGGCCGGCAGCCTGCGACTGGTACGAAGAGGCACCGCCGCGGCCGTAGCTGCTCTCGCCGCCAAAGCCAGTCTGAGACTGGCCAGCACCAACACGACCGTAGTCGCTCAGACCGGCAGAGCCCAGGCCGCTGTTGTCAGCGCCGGCGCCGCGGTGGAGAGACGAAGCGCCGCCGAAGCCACCGCTGGCCTGCGACGAGTGCTGATCGTACTGGGAAGGCATGTTGTAAGGGTGGTGGGTGTTACCGTAGCCACCCTTGCCGCCGTAAGGAGCGCCAAAGTTGTTCTGGCCACCGAAAGCGCCGTACTGCATGTACTGGGCGTAGTAGGGGCTGGCATAGTAGGGGTGGTTCGAGTAGGCCTGGTACTGGCTGCTCTGGTGCTGCTGCTGACCGTGCTGGCCCTGGGCACCAGCGCCCTGCTGCTGGGACTGGGGTTGGCCGGCTACGGGCGGGTTGGGGGTCGAGGTACCGCTGTTCTGGGCGTCGGTGGCGGCAGTCGACGTAGCGGCGGCAGAACCACCGAAGCGAGACGCACCGCTGCTCTGGGGGTACTGGCTGAGCGAGTCGTAACCACCGTACGAGCGCTGGTTGTTCTGGAGGCCGTCCTGTTGGCCCTGGGCGGCCTGCTGGCCGTAAGCCTGGTAGTAGTTGTTGAACTGAGGCATGCGGCTCTGAGCGTCAGAGGTGAAGTACTGCGAGTACTCGTTGGGGGCAGCGGAGCTGTAGGCGGTGGGAGCTTGCTGGGCCTGGGTGGAGGCAGCGGGGAGGCCCTGGTAGTTGTCGAACTGCGAGTTGGCCGAGGTTTGGGCCTGGGCCTGGGCGGGCTGGCCGTAGGCATCGTACGGCTTCTGCCCAAAGGCGGACTCCTGGGCAGCCTGGCCATAGCGGCCGTACTGCTGGGTGTTCTGAGCCGCGGTCTGGGCGGCAGAGCCAGTGGGCGGAGCGACGGGTGCGGCGGCAGCAGGGCCGGAGGGAAGAGTAGAAGTGGCGGTAGGGGTGGCGTTGGCAGCAGCCTGCTTCTGGGCGCCGAAAGCGTCAGGAACCGATGCAGGGGGCGCAACGGGCGGGAGGGAAGCGCGGGGCTGAGCGACAGGCGACTCATCCGGAGGCTGGGTGCGGGTCTCGGGCTCCTCACGGTCTCCGTCAATGTCCTCGTTATCGGCGCCATTGAAGTTCAGAGCACCGAACTGCACAGCAGCACGGTCGACCTCACGGCCATTGGGCATGCGGACGGCCTCCTCCTGGTCGAGGACACGGCGCGAGTAGCTGGGAGTGCGGACAGCGCCGCGGTCGGTAGCCTTGGTGGCGGTGGTAGCATAGCCGCTGCCGACAGCAGCAGGCTTGGCAGCGTGATGCTGCTGAGAGGCGGAGATGGGGGTGCTGGTGCCGGCGAGAGCAGCAGCGCGGGGGTCCCAGGAATCGGCGGCCTCGCTGTGGAGGGTGTCGGTCTCAGGAGGGTGGGAGTCGTCGTCGACTTGTTCGAGGTTGCTTTCGGTCAGTGCATCCTTGGAGGGGGCAATGGCGGCTTCGGGCACGGCAACAACAGGAACGGCGACGTCCGGCGCCGCCGCTTCCTTGATGACGGGTGTGGCGTCGTTATCGGCTGCTGACTCGGGCTCGGCGTCGGCAGTAGGTGCGGAGGAGGTAGTTGGAGCTGCTGTGGGGGCGGTGGTAGAAGAGGAGGTAGGGAGAGAATCGGTGGTTTCGGTGGGTGCCTTGGGTGCAGGAGCGACCTCCTTGGGCTTCGCAACAACCTTGGGCGGGTGAACAACAACAGTCTGGCGCAGCATGCTTGCCCATGTCTTCGGGGCAGCAGTAGCAGGAGCAGAAGCAGATGTGGGAGCAGCAGAGGTAGTAGAGGGTGCAGCGGCGGCCGCGGTTGGTTCGGGGGTCGACTCGTCGGAGGGCTTCTGGCCATCCCACGCTTGCGACTCCTCGGTCGGGACAGAAAGGAGTGCGTCAGAGCGGGTGCCGTTTGCAGCAGCAGAAGGGGCCGAGCGGCCACGAGCACTGCGTCCACCACGCTCAACAGCCCGAACATTCGCACGTCCACGGGTCTTGTCGGAGCCTGCTCCTTCACGTCTGGGGGGCCGGGCTGCAGCTGCTTCGGCGGCAGTTGTGGCCTTTGGCTTCGTGCGCTCCTTCTTCGGCTTGGAAACCTCGTCCCACTGAGAAATGGTGCCTGATGACGGTGATGGTGGTTAGCATGGTTCCAGATGACAATGGACAGAGGTGGTGTGACGAGGCATAGGAATGGAAACGGAGCTTCGAAAAGAGAGACAGAGGAAGAGAGTGAGGGTAGCGTGTGAGTAGCAATTGATGCCATTGATGGATACCGACAACAGTTGATGCGTCGCGAAGCCCGTGTGATGCAGGCTTGTTTGATGAATCAAGGGAGGATGAAGTCTTTGGTTGAGCAAAGCTTGGGCAAAGCACGTGTCCACCTCTTCAAAGCTCCAAAACCAAGGCAAAAGAAAAAAGGTCGAGCAAAAAAGTGTCAGAAAAAACTCACCTTCGGCAATGCGCGTGACCGTCAGGTTCTCGTCACCATCAGTCTCGCGAAGTGCAAACAGGACATCGACCTCCGACCAGTCAGGGAACATCTCGCGGATGAGTGTCGTCTTGGCCCCGTAGAGCTTCTTCAGCTGGCCAATCTCGCCCTCGTCCTCGAGGGATGCTAGGCTACTCTCATCGTTCTTTGCATCACCGTTCGTCCGGCGCGTGCTGCCACGGCCAGCGAAGCCTCCTCTGCCACCGCGTGCGGCGCCCCGGCCACCGCGTGTGGCAGCCGGTCGGGACTGTACCTCGGACGACATTGTGTCTGTAGAGGGAATCTGTGTTTGTAAAAAAAGAGTAGGGAGAAAGAAGTCGAGAGTTTCAACACCGAGGATTGATGGTCCACGATGTGAAAAGAGAGGAGAAAGAGGAAGGAGGAGATTGAGTCGAGATACGATTCAACGAAGAAATTGTGGGAGGATAGGCGGAGATGGAAGGAGATCGTTTTTTCAGGGAGTGAAAAAACGAGGTTTTCGAAGATTTTCGCGATCGCGGCTGAAAACGCGGGCTGCGGTCAGCTTAATTGGAGAGACAGGGCAAGACTGCCAGTCGACACGACGAAGCAAAATGGGAGACAAGGCCCGTAGAAGGAAGTAGAGGGGAGTCGAACCGCGAAGACGATGCTGAGGCGATGGTGAGGCTGCTTCGTTGAAGGCGAAGAGAAGAGAAGAGGAAGTGTGATGACGATGGAAGATGGAATGGGAAAGTGTGGCCAGGAGAGAATGAAGGGATTTTGGAGAACTTGTCATGTGTGCGTGGCGCCTGCTAATTCCTGCCAGCGGGTTGCTGGTGTGGGTTCGTTGGCTCGTTGGGTTGCTGCTGTGCGTGCGCTGTGGTTGTTCGTTTTTTTCACCCTTACTCAGAGTGTTGGGTGAAAACTTCTACGGTCGCGCCTTCCCTCTTCCCTCCCTTCCCCTATTTTTGTCGCTTTTACAGGGGTGGGCAAGACACGGCAGGCGCGACTCTGCAGGCGTGGTTCCAGGCCAAGGGCCCTACAGCCGCCGAGGCAACGACGACCCAGATACCACACAAACGGGCCTGACCACCTGAAAAAAATTAGGAAACCGCCCTTATTTGGCAGGAGGTACCAGTACCTTGTGCTCGTAGCCCCCTTCTTGACGACGCAAGTCACAGTTTCGATGTCTCCACAGTATGGCCTTTTGTGGAGCGCAGGTTGCTCATCTGTGCCCCCATCTGCAGGTCCTCACAAGAGTCCTGCAGGCCAGGAAGCTCCCCCCCTGGGCTCCCTAGCGGGTGCGCCGCCCTGTTTTTGGCGTTCTGGGATTGCTGGGAGCGTCAATCACGCGCGCAAAACCCCGCGCAACGAGAGCTGGAAAAGCGAAAGCGCAGCAGTCTAAGGAGAATCGAAGGGAGCCTAAAGAGGCGCTAGCGGCACAGCAGCAGGTACTGGTACATGTCTCTGTTACCTGGTGGCTGGGGAAGGGAGGAAAATAAAGGATAGAAGGATCCACTTGTCAGCTGCTGCCAGCCGACAGGCAAAGCGCCGAGTACGGGGTCCAATGAAGATGCAATATTGGATCCACACGATCTGTTTTGCAGTTACTGCTGTTCAAAGACGGGAGTGCATCTTCAAGCAATATCCCGTTTCGTTTTGCACGTCTCGGGCGTCGTCTGCAAAATTTTTGCACGTCGTGATCCGGCTTTTCAACTCACATTCAGGGGCGTTGGAACGATGCATGTGCCCGTGAGTGTTTGTTGTCTTGTGGTATTGTGTCTGGGCTTGCATGTAGCTTTTTGGTATGAATGCATACACGTGGTACTTTCCCTAGTTTGAGAGCTGACAAGTGACGTGGTAGTACTGAGAGCAGGATGAGGAGGCTTGGGCCTGCAAAAAGCCAGCTTGTTGCATGAAGCGACGACAGCTGTCGACAAAAATCAAGACCTGCCCGGCCAATCCCTGCAGGGCAAATGTGTTTTCTCCGTATTATTTGCTCCCCGAGCAGCTGTCTTCCGTAGCTTGGCATTCGCTCAGGCACGGCGGCTGCCGTTTACGTACAGTGTAAAGACTGTGCTATAACGGTACATGCACTGTATTTTCCTCATGCTTTTTGGCATGTTCCTGTCGCTTTCAGGGCAGCCGTTGACAATATACCAACAGCTAAACCAACGGTGACACAACGACAAACTCGTGTAAGATACCAAGCAGACACGATGCCATTGACATGAATAACAGCAAGAGGTCTTCCCGGGCCAGTTAAGATGACACAATGCCGCCTTCTCGATACTCCAAAGCCTCGTCTCGACGAGGCAACCAACCGCCCTGATCTCGAAGCAGCAGCGTGACGAGACGACACTGGACAGGTAACTCTTGACTATTTCGTAGGAATATCTTCTTGGAGCATACAACCAAAATACTCTTGGACACGACACTCGGCAACGCCGCGGGCAATATACGGAAGAAGGCGGGCGGACAACGGAACGACGGCGATGTCGCGCCACAATATCGCGTTCAGGTGATCATTCGAGAGACGGGTTGGAAGGAAGACAAAATATAGGATAGCCCGCCCGAGCCACCGACTCGCCGATAGAACTCCTATGTTCTCGACTCACTCTGCTATTTTCGCTCTGCTCGCCCTCGCTGTCTCGGAAACGCCGGAATCGTCGTTCCCTAGGGCCGCTAAGCCCAGCCCATAGCGTCAGCAACGTGCCTGCCCCTCCCACTGTGCACTTTGCGAGTTACTTGCGTACAGCTGCCCCGCGTGGAGCCTAAGGCGCACGGCAAAGAAAAGAAAGAAAGCGCCACCAAGCGCAGCTTCCTGCACCAACACCACTTTTGCCTACCGAAGACGCCGGGGAGGGAAGGCGCGAAGCTTTGTAAAAGCTGCCTTGCCCTTCCTTTGTCCCTCCCCCATTGTCGTCATCCGGTTGGTTTTGTCTGACCATTGTGTGTTCTTAGCTGTGTCTTTTCTCTTTTCTCTGGACTCTTCTTATTCTTTTCCGTGTCTCTCCCTCTTTGCGACTGAAAGCTGATCAAGCTCCGTGGCGGGCTCCGACTTTGTCATGCACCACTAGACTGTGCATCTTTTCTTTAATTTTCTTTTTGCCTTTATTATCTTTCCTGCTTCATTTTCCTTACATCTTTACACACACATCCACTATGGAAAAGGTGACGTCCAAACTGCCGTCGTGGGATACGACGAAAACGAAGAGCAAGCAGGGGTTCGACAAGGTCTGGGGCTGGGCCGACAAGCTTGGCGCGCCGGTCAATCGCTTCTCCAACCGCATTGGCAGCGAGGCCTTTTGGCCGACCACCCTCGACAAGGAAAGCGACAAGGCCGCGCGCATTCTCCGGTCATTCTGCAGTACGCTCCAGTATCATACCCATACTCGATGGCAATTGCACAGCACTAACACGAACAGAGGATGGCTTCTACACGGAAGTCGAGAAGCCGTCAGGTCCCGACCGTGACGGCCCCAAGTCGAAACAGCGCGTTATAAAAAAGATCCCCCAGAAAGTTATTGAAAAGGCCGTCGGCCTCGCCATCTTTACCACCATGCGCACAGGCCTGTGGATATCGGGCGCTGGCGGCTCAGGCGTGCTTGTGGCGCGCAAAGAAGACGGTACCTGGTCCGAACCCTCGGGCATCTTGTTACACACGGCCGGCCTGGGGTTCTTGGTTGGCGTCGACATTTACGACTGTGTGCTGGTCATTAACAACCGCAAGGCTCTGGCATCTTTTACCAAACTGCGGGCAACACTCGGCGGCGAGATCAGTGCCGTGGCAGGTCCCGTGGGCGCCGGTGGTGTCCTCGAGAGCGACGGCAAGTGGAAAGAGATTAACCGGCCCGTCTTTACATACCTCAAGTCTCGAGGCTTTTACGCCGGTGTCCAGGTCGACGGCACCATAATTGTCGAACGAACCGACGAGAACAAACGATTCTACCACCAGGAGATCAGCGCCGTGGACATTCTGGCGGGCAAAGTGCGCCACCGGCCACCCGAGGTCAATATGCTGATGGAAACACTCAAGGCGGCTGAGGGTCGTACGGACATTGATGAGGAACTCATGGATGAACTCGAGGGCCAGCCTGCACCAGGCGATGTCAATGTGGATGCGCCAGGCACCATCTTTGGTGTGCCCGACCCCGAAGACCCCGACCCGTACGGTGTACTTGCTCTCGAAAAAGAGGGATTTGAGATCCGCGAGGCGTCGACACAGTCCCGTCCAGCCAGCCAAGTCTTCGCATTCAACCCGAGCCCCAAGAGCCCTGTCTACAGCGCCTTCCACAACGGCCACCGGCGGACGGAAAGCAACCTGAGCCAACGCTGGAGCATGGACCGTCGACCGATTGTGCCCATGTCCGATATGGCTACACAGACAGACCCCGTCCTGATTGAACCCCACCCCGACGCAGAAGCAATTATGGCAGCCATCGCTGAAGCTGACGAAGCAGAAGCCGAGAGGGAACGTGAAGCGCTGCGAGAAAAGGAGAGGCAGAAGGAAAGCAGCAACAACTCTCTGGGTCTGGTTGTGCCGGAGGCGATCGACGAGGACGAAGAACGGAGCATCTATGAAGATGTACCGGACGCACCACAGATTGCCTCGGATAGCCCTGAAGCTCGTGGCATCGCTATCGGCACGAACCCATGGACCGGCGAGCCTGGCAACCCCTACAGCGACGAAATCAAGCCCAAGGTGGTTCTTCCTTTGGGGCCACCACCACCACTGCCACCACGGACAGCCGTTGCTGTTGCCAAGCCAGCCGATGCCTTTGAGGAGGTCAATCTGAATGGCGGCGATGCGCCAGTCGAGAAGACCGAGAAGACCGAAAAGACCAAAAAGACCGAAACTTTCGACGAAGTTGCGCTTTTCGACAATGAGGACGTCGGGGACGGGGTGAAGGACATTAAAAAGTCCGAGACGGACGCTGTTGAAGAGACGGCAAAAGCAGAGGAAAAGAGTGAAAAAGAGACCGAGAAGAAGAGTGAAGAGGAGGCAGAGACTGACAAGAAGGATGGCTCTTCGAGTGACGAGGCTGAGAAGTTTGAGGAGACGTCGGAAACAGTGTCTGAGAAGGTCAACGAGAAGACCGAAGAAAAGACCGAGGACAAGCAAGAAGAGAAGCCGGTGGAGACGGCAGAGGAGAAGACGGATGAGAAGAAGGACGGTTTAGAGACGGACAGGAAGCCATCTGAGACGACAGACAAGCCTGCAGACAAGGCCGATGTCGTTGAGCCGTAGACAACTCGCATTTTGGGCAAGGATTTTGTTACTGTTTGGTTATTGCGGAACAACAGCACCTCGTTTACTAGCGATAAATGTATCCATAGAGCACATCGCATGATGCATTATGAAATTAGACTTAAAGCATAAATACATTTCATGACATTAAAAGACCTGGCTTCTTTGAGAGTGGTGCAAGCGCACGTGACCAAGGCTAGTCATTCCGTAGAGTGTTCTGGCAGCTCGCTAATCCACCCGGCGCTACAGCGGGCGCCTCGGTCGTTCCAGGGCAGCACGTCACTGAACCGGAGATTATAAATGCAACTCAACTTCATGATGTTTTCTGCTATGAACAGACGCTCCTTATGAGACGTTGAGAAGCACATACACCACTCATACAAACACACAATGCCGGCTACAACAACACAACCAGACCGGCCATCGGCTGCGGCCGAAGTCGCCGCCGCTCTCAACGACGGCAAGACTCATCTTTTGCTCGCCGCCAGCGGCTCCGTCGCCACCATCAAACTGCCCCTGATCGCCGCCGCCTTCTCCCGCGTGCGCAACCTGTCGATCCGTGTTATTTTGACACCCAATGCCGCGCAGTTTTTGCAGGGCCAGTCCACCGAGCAGCCACCCGTTGACTCGGCCGCCCTGCGGGGGCTGCCCAACGTCGACGCCGTCTATGTCGGTGACGCCGATGAGTGGCACCCACCTTGGACCCGTGGCGCGCCCATTTTGCACATTGAGCTCCGCCGCTGGGCACAACTGTTGGTCGTAGCACCCATGTCCGCCAACCTGCTGGCCAAGATTGCTAACGGGCTGTGTGACACGTTGCTGACGAGCGTCATCCGCGCCTGGGAGACGGATCCGGCTTTGGCGAAGAGGATTTTGGTGGCACCGAGCATGAATACGGCCATGTGGAATCACCCCTTGACATCACGACAGCTGTCAACACTGCGTGAGACATGGGGCGTGAAGCCGGCGAGGCTTTCAGTGACGGTGACAGACGAAGAGGCCAGCAACGCCGAAGAGGAGGAGGAGGAGACTCCAGGCTGGTACGAGATCTTGTTACCGCAGAGCAAAGCACTTGCATGCGGTGATGTTGGTCAAGGAGGCATGGCCGACTGGCGGGATATCGTGCTGGTGATCCGGGACCGGCTGTCTCTGTCGCCGGAGTATTTCACTGACTCTGCATAGCAAGGCATAGTGAGCTAAAGTAAAATCCAAAAAAAGACATAGCACAGGATACCCAATAGTACAGTACAATTAATTTCAAGATGTAACAGGTGATCATAGTGGATGAGAGTCCTATCCCTTTACAAATGAGGTGAATGGAAAGGCTCCGCAGGTTATCACGGGTACGTTTTGTTTGCCATCCCTGCTACGAGATATTTTTAAAGGGCAACGGTATAAATCCATTGCTTGTATTACTAACAGTCCCATACTCCATGTGATACCTAGAAAATCACCCACTGCAGTGAAGTCTATTACAACCATCAAGATGGGTGCCTCTCAAGCAACGGATACCAGCCGCCTCCAGTTTTAAGTTGTATCGATCCCCATCATTTTCGTCTGCAACGATTCTATCGGTAAAGTTGGGTCTCCACTCACCACCATCTTGTTAAACTAAGTGAATACACTTATAAAAACAGCTTTAAAAAAACTTGGGATATTGAATAGTCACTGCACGTCGGGTAAGTGGTCCAGATAGTGGCAGTGAATATTGGTGGTAATGTCAAGGCAATGAGCATAAATTAACGGGCTCCCAATCCCAACGCATCTTAGGAAGCGCCCTGTCAGAGACAACAAGGCAACCAACCATTCCACCTGCATGAACGAGAGCCGACCAGATGTTATAAAGTGTCAAGTCTCCCGATGACGAGAGCATTCGATTCCAAAGGTCAGTTACCAATGGCATGTGCATTTAGGAACTATCTGGCGGCTAACAATCCAAGTACCAGGTTGACGTCGTCGCGGCCCTTCAAATTTATTGTCGGCCCAAATAGAAGAGAATTTTTCATCCACTCGGAGCTGGTTTCCTCGCAGCCCTATACACTACAAGTGCTTCTTGAGGGCCACATGAAAGAGGCTTCGGAACGCTGTGTCGAGCGGCCCGAAACTAGCGAGGAGACGTTCGGTTGTTTCGCATAGTTCCTCTACACTGGCCGCTATGATGGATATGAAGTTGTACATGAGAAGGACATGGAGCGACCGGAATACTACTTGCTGTCAGAGTACGAGATAGGCTCTTCTTTGTATGTAGATAGAGACTATGGACCGCCGGAGCGTCTAAATCAAGGTCCCTTCACAAGGTAGTGCCCAGACGTGTACTGCAGCCACCAGACGGTCATCTGGCCCAAGGACTGGGCCTTCGATTCAGAAACGTTCCTACCACATGGACAAGTGTACAAGTTTGCCGACTATCACGACATCAAGGGGCTAAAAAGTATGGTACTGTGCAAGCTGCATCGTTTAATGGCAGCCAAGTCCGGGGTTTTTTCTCAACGTACAGGCGAGCCATGAACCGGAATATTTACTTGAGTTTCCTGGGTTCCTACTAAGAAAATCTCAAATTGTATTCAATGCATGTGTATGATATATGTGGCAATGGAAGCCTACGATACTTTTCAAGTAAAAGAACTATGAAAATATAACAATCAAATATTTTCACGTGATCCAACTCTTATGCACAGCCGGTACTACCACGGCGGGAACCGAGGAATATCTCCCTGACCTGACTCATTAATGGTAAAGTCACTATCTGTGGTTGGAAAGATATCCCAGAAAGTGTATGCACCATCAATGCCGAGAAACTCGCGAAAGTCTTGGAGATGATCCCAGTCATTCGTGCCCATCAGCGTCGGGTCCGTATTCTGTAGAATATCTTGCTGAAGTTGCGCATCAGAAGATGCCAAGTCAGTGTCTGCTGGTGCAAACACATAGGTGGGTGATGCTTGTGCAGGTGGTAGCATCGTCGTCATAGCGGTCTTTGTCGACGACGATTTCGTTGCTCCCGTCGATGACCCAAGAACCGAAGCAGTGATCAGCGACAGAGTATCTCCTGCGAGGGCCTCAAACTGCTTCTCCAGCTGGGACAGCAAGTCCTCTTCACTGCGGTTGCGACTGCGGTTGAGGCTCCATCTCTCATTCATGACGGCCAAGCAAATAGAACAACGGCGTGTCCACATAGGCAGCTCAACCAGGAGTAAACGGACAGTTTCAGGGGCATGCTGTGACAGTGTTTGAAAACGGGTCCGGGCAGTAATCAGCATTGACAGCCCTGCAAACAGTACACCCTGCACAAGCATCCAGCTGAGAGGTACATGGCTGTGACGGACAACTTCAAGCATGCAGTCGAGATACGCACCGGCAGCACGGACACATTGCTCGAGTGAGGCTGGTGACGGCTGTGGGCTGAGGGGACTGGCTCTGTGGAGAACAAAACTTGTGCCATGGTAGAGACGTTCCCAATAGTGTGGTGGGTAGGAGAGCAGCGAAGATGTGCTGTCTGAGCCTTCCATATCGTCTCCAGCACTCTGCAAGACGGATGGCAACTCACCACGCCACGCCTCCAGCTCACCCTGTATCCGGGTGATCGTCTGTGTTGCGTCAGCAGTTCCTGACATCGCCACACGCCCCCCGGCATAGACATGTGATACGATCCGGCTCTGGATCTGGCGATGGCGCACGTGGTGGATGCCTAGTGCCGAGTCCTTGGTCATATGTGGTAGCCGTACTGTAATGTGCTCTTCACCAATGGATGGTGGCCGTCCCAAGTTGTATGCAAGGCTGATGTCAATAACATACGCCGTCCAAAACACTCGACGCCGCTGGTCACGCACATTTTCATACTCAGGACTAGGTGCAACTGGCTGCCGTGGCTCGTGATGCAGTCCGATCTCCATGGCCATGCGCATAGCCAGGCCGGCGAGCTGCCACTGGCTAGAACCTATAGGACCCTGGCCGTATGAGCTGTAGATGGAGATCAAGAGCACAATCTGAATGACAGCGACACTGGTCTCCATGCGGTCTTCGTTCTGCACGACTCGATTGAAGTAGTGTAGTGCCTGTGCATAGTAGAGGTGGGGTGGTGATGGTGGCTTGCTGAGCTCGGCTGGTGGGGCGTCATTATGATTCTGCTGTAACTGCTGGAGTTGCTTCAAAGTATTGGCGTAATTTGTAGCGCCGAGTGCCATAACAAGATAGAACATAGCCATATCCGTGCAATACTGGATATTCTGTGCTGTCCCTTCTTCTTCGGGCTGCTCGACGAGTGTGACCAAAGCATCAAGCATGGCCGGTTGTAGTAGTGGATACAGCGGATGTACCCATAGGAGATAGGAATGGAAGAGGAGTCGTACATGGGCTGGCGACACTGCTACCGTCTGGGGTGCCGATGGTAATGCCGCGTCGGATTTTCCCGTCCCAGTAGTTACCGATGGTGATACCGTAGTAGAGTCCGCCGTAGGCCGTCGCCAGCTAATGGTCTTTGAAGTTAAAAGAGGACTGTTGTCGCTGAAGAGAAGCGACCTAGCTAGGCGCGTGGCATATGTCGCAAAGAATGTACCACTTGACGGACCAAGGTATTTTGTTTCGCCGGTTGCGTTGAGAGCTAGGAGGCTGATCTCTGGAGCATCGTTGGATACGTCGTCCGCCACATGCGGCGACGTGCTCATGGCCGAGGCATCGCTTGGTGTCCGCGCAGGGCTGCCTAACAATATGGGTCTACTTGTCGCGTTTGTTCCGTTTGCCCCATTAAGTCCTGTCAGAATTGCCGCTGTGGCGCTCGTGGGAGATAAGGACGAGCATGGCTGCATTTGCACTCCCAGTGAACTCAGAGGTGTCCCTGTGGCCACCCCACGGCAGTCAACATGGAAATGCCGTTGGAGCTCGTCTTCGAGCCATTGGATGCGCTGATGTGCTTTTCGAAGAGCCTCCACGGTCTCGGTACGTCTTGGCCGCGTATGCCGCTCACATAGTACACTGCTGTTGGCGCAATTGCGGCAGTCAGGAAAGCCAGAGCACTGTTCGAATATGTCAGCCTCATTTCTCTTATCTCATTCGGATACCGGCGTCGACTCACCTTAATCTTCTTCGCATGGCACCGTAGACACGCCCGGACAGCTGTCGCCGACATGTTCGAGTGTCGAAAGATGACGAACGAAGGATTGTCGTAATGCAGCCTCTCACACGTGGTCGTTGTGGGGATTGATATTCGTGATTCGGCGAGCCCTGTCAGTATGGTGAACGGCAATGTCAGTCCATGGCATACTTGTACAAGATGTATGCGGAGAGGGGGCACCGATCGCAGGCGCCGGCGAAATATCGCCGAGCCCCATGTCTTATCGCAGACTAGTTGTGTCATGGCTGCAGATTGTTACCTATGTGATATCTCCCGAAGGTTGGGGAAATTTAGAGCCGACCATAGCCCCTGGCTTGGATTTGACACTATCTGAAAGGTGTGGAGAAAAGGTTTACATCTACGTTCCGTTTACGGAAAGCACAGCACCGGCGGCGGCTTCCTCAAGTTTTGTTCTGGTCGTTTGGAAAGTGCGAACGCCAACTACCAGTCGTGACTTCCTATATGTTATTGATTATCAAATTTAGTCAGAGCTCTATCGTCTGACACTTTGAACGTGCGCGCGTTTGCACGTCTTGCGGATATACATTACTTCCGCTATTACTTCTCATTTCATATTAACTGTCACAGCCAATGACCATCCTGGTAATATCCTTTGCGAAGTCTGGCACCGACTTCATCAACAAGTCAACATTTTCGTCACACTGGAAATGGTACAGAGTACAGACCCCATACGCGCTGACCATGCACCGCAGAATTTCCTCCCTGTTGGGCCTCGTGTTCTCGGATGTGTATTGCACCAGCTCGAGTATCGAACCCACGGTCGTGTATGGCAAGGGAAACTGCACCCAGAGGCGATGCAGCTGTCGGAGGACCAATGCCTGCAGTCTGTCGATGCCGTGATAGTCGGCGAACACGTATATCTGTGCGTGTGCCATGAGCGTATCCGTGTACATGGCGGGATCCTTGCTCTCGTCCCAGCACACGCCGTCGTGCGAGCATTGGAAATTGTGACATCGTCTCTCGAACATGCGCTGCACGGACGCTGCGTATGGGTAGGAAACAGCGACATCTCTAAAAAGCTTCATGTCTTGCAAACCCTTTCGTTTTCTCGATCCGCCCCAAAGTCAACCCCATCTCCGAGTTCGTCTTCGCGCTGCGTCTGGACCAATTCCTGGTTGATCTGCTCGATGCCGTCGTATTTTCCCGTGTAGACAAATTGGGCAAAGCAAGCAAATGTAGCCTCGTCTGTATCGGGCCATTCGACCTTTTGGTTGACAGCCTCTATCATATGTATGGCCTTCGACAAGTGCCCGAAGTGCTTTTGATAATGAAACCACAAGGGTAGCGTGCACGTAGAAAGCTTTCCTGTCGGGGCCAACAACGAATTGAAACGGCGGTGATGCCATAAACCAAGGAAACATAATATTCCGTGTCAGTATATCGCTAAAAGAAACGTGCAAAGGGGGGTCATGTTGATGTATATGAAGCAAGTATGCACGTTTCATAGGATTGTGAGGTTATTGCTGATATGCCGGGAGGAACAGTATCGTCAAAGGGCGGCGCATTTGATCCCATATCCAACGTGCGCCGTGATGTACCGTGTGTGGTTATGTCATGCATGTCCGGCACTTCGGGTTGTTGACAGGAATAGGAGACCTTTGAGGATGATATATTTAGAAACGGTGAAACTCGAGAAAACAACACTGTTCAACAAATGCGCGATGAGGCTGACAATGCGCAAAAGCCACACCCCGCAGCTATGTGCCTCATATTAGAGGAGGGATGGCGGTGTTTTGATTTGTTTCATTTGGGACAAGCGTTGATTGGGTGCTGGAACTTGGCGATCCAAAGGGAGTTTGAGGCTCTGTTGTGATCTGTGGTGGGATACACGAGGATTGTCACCCTGGGTGTAGACATGCTACATATGCTCTATCTATCTAGACCATAGTTTCCAGCCGCAAGCCGTATTCTTTGAGAGTTGTTAAACCAACCACACTTCCGAGTAGATTTTTTTTCATCCTCTCGAAATATGGGATTGGCCCCTAACAAACTAAACACATCGCGTTTGTATCGCTCAATTCCTTGACGTTTCATCCTAAATATCAGAATTCTAATCTGTACACAATTACACCTTGACAGCCTTGAGCCTATCCACAGCTGCATGCAGTGACTTGATGGCCTCGTCCAACAGTGGCAGGGAAATCGGGTGCGCCTTGTTGCTAGCCGTCGCCAGCAGATCATACCCAGTCCCATACCGCTCGGCCTCATCATGGAAGTATAGATAACTTGTGGCCATGCGCAAGCGGAACGTGCCGCCTGGCACCTGTTTGTCATCATCAATTTCGCCAAATGCCGACCCTGGCAAGGCAGCCACGCCACATTCACTGATCAGCCAGTGGGACAGCTGAAGACTTGTTGTGATGCCGAGTGCCTTCAGTTGGGCGGCGTACGGCTGGAATGACGGGTAGACATAGAAAGCACCCTGAGGTTCAGCCACATCTAGACCACAGTCCACAAGTCCCTTGCAAAGACCCATAGCGCACTGTTTGTGCAGCTTTGCCACTTGAGAGCGGTACAAATCCATGACGGGTGTAGGGGCAAACGCAACGGTAGCGGCTTCCTGGGCAGGCGTCGATGCAGCTGACCAACACTCAGATGCATAGGCCAACAATGCCTTCTGGACAGTCGCGCCGAACTCGGTATCCTGGACAATCATAAACCCAACACGCCAACCACCAGCCGAGTAGGTCTTGGACATGCCGCCCGTCATGATTTTGTGGCCGACACTGAACCAATCGCCGTAGCAGGGGCTGGGCGCCGACGTGAGAGAAGCGTCAAACACAATGTCGCTGTAGATCTCGTCGCTGATGAGAGTGATGTTGTGGGTCGTGCAGAACGTGTTGATGATCTCGAGATTCTCTTCGGAAAAGACACGACCAGTCGGGTTGCTAGGGCTGTTGATGAGCATAATGCGAGGATGGGCGCCGTCGGTGATGGCTTGCGAGTAGGTCTTTTCGAGTGCGGCGGCGGTAATGGTGTGTCTGTCCACTGGGTCTGTCTCAACCCAAAACAGCTTCTTGCCGGCATGCAGAACCTGCGGCTCATAGCTGACCCACGACGGTCGGGGCAACAGGACATCACCTTCGAGAATGTCAAAGAGGGCAAATAAAAGAGGTTTCGAACCGGGCGCAACCACGACCTGCTCTGCCTTGACAGGGGTGCCAAGCCGACGAGACTGGAAAGCAGCAATTGACTGCCGTAGAGACATCAGTCCAGCCACAGGCAAGTAACTGGTGGCCTTGCTAGCCTCGCGGTGGGCAGCCAAGACATCCTTTTGGATGGGGAAGGTGGCCTCGCCGAAACCCAGACGAACAACCGACTGGCCCTTTTCCGCGCGGAGTCGAGAAGCTTCGTTGATTTGGAGAGTCGGGGAGAGATGCAGCTGCTGGGCGACGGCAGTCAGCGGACTGATGCCATCACCGCTTGATCTGTCGATCTGGGAGCCCATGTTCGATGAGAAGGAAGTTGTTGGTGATAGATGTTGGCAGTAGTCGATAACGGATGTCGATATGATGAGTACTGTGAGAAAGATAAAGGAAATGACGAGAACTGTTCAGTCGTCAATTTGATAGAGTCGAATCAAAGTTTCTCAAGATTGTGAAGACAATGGCATCCGTGATCAATTGCCGGAGGTTGTCGTGTCTCGCCTCCTCTTCTTATCACGGAAATCAATGGCCGGCCAAGTCTGGTCGTGCCATCTTTATCTTTATAGATTGGAGATATTGGCAACCACTTATTTCTCGATTATGAGAGCTTTTCCGCAAATTCAATTCGCTTTGAGCTGTAAATGTCTCCCGGCGCAGCTGCCCGGAAGTTTGACGCCGGGATGTTCTGTTATCACGAACTAGCGTTCGCCCGGCGATTCGGTGCCGAATCTCCATGCCCAGAATCTTCCCAGATTATGCCCAGTGCGCCAAAGACGCGAGCCGTGCTCCTCCGCTTATGCACTCCGCTTTGACTTCTTGGAGATAACAAACATCAAGTCGAAGATGATCAATACCCCGTCAAATGACGGCCACATGTTTTGCTTTTAAGTCGGTCATGTGTCGCCTGTATTACATCTGATCCTTTTTTTCTGGATCGACAACTGCGTCGACTCTTCATCTTCATCCCGAGTTCGCAATTAACCTCGCTTATTCCTTTCTGTCACAATTGATTTTTCCTTCTCACTCAATCCCCGCCAGACATGGCTGCTCCCGAGAAAACAAACACTGTTCTCCCTATCCCCAGCGACCAAATGTCCACCCAGGAGGGCGACCACCAGATGACTGGCGGTGTCGACAACCTGCCGCCGCCCAAGACGGTCACGGCCGACCAGGGCCACACGGACGTTGCCCTCGGCGTGATTGTCAACGAGACATCCGTCGATTTGGACCCTGCTCTTCGTCGCCGTGCCCTCCGCAAGATCGACACGTGGGTCTTACCTCTGCTGGCCCTGACGACAATGCTCCAGTTCCTGGACAAATCGACACTCAACTATGCGGCCATCTTTGGCATTGTCGAAGACACGAACCTCAGGGGCAGCGAGTACTCGTGGCTGGCCAGTATCTTTTACTTTGGCTACCTCGTGATCCAGCCCGTGGCCGCCAACCTGCTGCAGAAGATCCCTCCTGCCAAGTGTCTTGCTGTCACCGTCTTTATCTGGGGCTTCATCCTGTTCATGCACGTTGTGTGCACCAACTGGAGCGGCCTCATGGCCGTGCGTTTCTTCTTGGGCATGGCCGAGGGCGTCGTGACACCCGCTTTTATGCTCATCAGCACGGCCTGGTATGCACGCCGCGACCAGCCGCTGCGGATGGGTATCTGGTTCTCGTTCAACGGTATTGCAGGCATCATCGGCGGCATCCTAGCGTATGGTCTGGGCCACATCCAGTCGAGCATCGACTCCTGGAAGTGGATGTATCTGGTGACGGGTGCTCTGTCCATTATCTGGTCTATTGCTCTCTGGTTCCTGCTGCCTGACCACCAGGGAAAGGCCTGGTTCCTGGACGAGCACGAGAAAATGGCGGCCGTCGAGATGGTCCGGAGCAACCATACTGGTGTGCACAACAGCAAGTTCCAAAAGTCGCAGATGGTCGAGGCCTTCTGTGATCCCAAGGTTTACATCTTGACGCTGATGGCTTTAGTCTGGAACATTCCTAACTCGATTGCCACGTTTGGCAGTCTGGTGATTGAAAATTTCAGCTTTACAGTCCTGGGTACTACTCTCCTGGGCATGCCCGCTGGTGCCGTCGAGTTTGTTCTGATGATAATCATCACGTTTGTCTGTTTAAGAGTTGCCAGCCTCCGCATCTTTTGCATGATCACCGCCCTGACGATCGCACTTGTTGGCTCGATCATGGTCTTTGCTCTGCCCTACGACAACAAGAATGCACTTTTGGGCGGCTACTATCTGCTCTACGCCTTCCCGACTGGTTAC
The DNA here is from genome assembly GCA_029298735.1 of Ophiostoma sp. CBS 140.51. Classification (NCBI taxonomy): domain Eukaryota; kingdom Fungi; phylum Ascomycota; class Sordariomycetes; order Ophiostomatales; family Ophiostomataceae; genus Ophiostoma; species Ophiostoma sp. CBS 140.51. Next base: position 19,812 of record JANSLP010000421.1, read on the forward strand.
ATCCTGCTTCTGGGCATGGCTTCTGCCAACATTGCTGGTCACACCAAGAAGGTCGTCGCCAACTCGCTGATCATGATTGGTTACTCTGTTGGAAAGTAAGTAGACGTCTCCTTGTCTCGTATCATTTTGTTCACTACTAACAGAATAGCATCATCGGCCCCCAGTTCTTCCTCACGCGCCAGAAGCCGCGTTACCGTCTTGGTATCGGCTCGTGCCTGGTCTCCTTCGCCGTCCTCATTGCCTTGTGCATTATGCTCCGCTTCTACCTCATGTGGGAGAACAAGAAGCGCACTGCTGTCCGTGAGGCCGCCGACCAGCAGCAGCAGGAAGACGGCCAGGACCACTCGCAGTACGACTTCCGCAACCTTACCGACAAGGAGAACCCGCTGTTTGTGTATGTATACTAGAGGTAGATGGGAGTGCAATCATTGAGGACTGTAACGTGGTTTTGATGGTGCTTTTCCTTCGTCGGTATTAATCTGCTTTGCCTTGTCAACTCCATCGACTTTTATTTCAGTTTCAAAATTTAACTTCTGTAAAAACTCTATATCATTTATTATTATCTTCAATGCTTAGGTCGTGATTTAGCCTTTTTTTTGGCCGTATTTTTTCTCACAATCGAATCGTTTCTAGAAATTCTTTGATTTTTATCCAGACCATCTTCAGCGTCCTACTCCGGATACGGACATAGACCGTATCTTACAGCATGTTCTTGTCGCCGCAATCCGGCCGACCCGTTGTAACTTTTGGCTCCGCTCTGCCCCCTCTCGTATCAGTGTGTAAATACACTTTTTATCTGTAAGCTGTATCATTAGCGGCCTGTCAAGTGCCTGTCAAGCGCCTGTCACTGTCAATTGAGTCGGTGTTTCGGCGCCGCACCGCCGCATGTAGACTAATAATCAGAGCCAATCAAAAATCCAAGACCAAATCGCCTATCCTCGGCGTTGGCGATAATGAGGAGTAGTGAGGCGACGTCGGAAGTGATCAAGGGGCCGTTGCATGTTTGTATAATATAGATTGTTTTGCGCATATTCCATTGTGCTGGGTCTTCGTTGTTTACACTGGACAAGATCATCCACAATCACCTCACACCATATCATTTCTATCTGTCTCACCGATCTATCATTTACCATGGACATTAAATCTCTCCAAGCCATATCGGACGCGGCCATTGACGAGACCAACGATGCATTGAGAGAAATCAACTTGAGTGTAAGCAAAATGGAAATGTTCTCAATCTGTGACCACCTACTAACTTCTTCAGCTCCACAACAACCCCGAACTCATGTACGAGGAGCACCATGCGCACAAGATCTGACCGACCTCCTGGAAGCGCGCGGTTTCGATGTTGAACGTGGCGCCTTTGACATTCCGACAGCGTTCAAGGCCACCTACCCGCCAAGAGATGTCGCTGTCTCTGGTCGCACGGCTTCAATCAACCTCGAATACGACGCCCTCAAAGACATTGGCCATGCCTGTGGACACAATCTGATTGCCACAGCTGGCCTAGCTGCTGCCCTCGGCGCAGCAGCCGCTATCAAGAAGGGCAAGATTAATGGCAGAATCATTGCTTTTGGTACCCCTGCCGAAGAGGGTGGCGGTGGCAAGATCAAGATGATCCGGGCAGGTGCCTACAAGGACTTGGCCTGCAACCTGATGGTTCACCCGATGAGCGACCGCTCGCACAACAATGCGTACTCATCGACCATGTGCGGCTCGGAACTCAATATTGAGTACATTGGCAAGCCGGCGCACGCCATGGCGGCCCCCTGGGATGGTGTCAATGCTATGGATGCCGTCACTATCCTGCACACGGCCGTCGGTCTGCTGAGACAACAAATTATGCCCTCGGACCGCATTCGGGGTGTCATTTTGAGCACGGGAGAACAGTCAGCTGTGATTCCTGAGAGAGCGCGAGCGCGGTACTGTGTGCGGTCGGCGTCTCTTGCGAGATATCGCGTCCTCAAGCAGAAGTTTGTCAACTGCTTGGAAGCAGCAGCACTGGCCACTGGCTGCGAACTGAGGACATCATGGTTGCCCGCCTACTGGGACATTCGCACCAACGACCCGCTGGCCGACCGGTATGTGCACCATGTGCAGCGGACAGACGAGACGTCCGTGTTCCGGTCGGTCCTGGAACAAAAATACGACCGCGACTGTTATAGTACAGACCAGGGCAACGTTACCTACGTCCTGCCGAGTATCCACCCAACATTTGTAATCCACTCTCCGGAAGGATCGGTGCACACGAGAGAGTTCACGGCAGCGGCAGCGACAGACGATGCACACCGTCGGACGGTGGCGCAGGGCAAGGCCATGGCAGCTGTGGCTCTGGAGGTGCTGGTGGACGATGCATTTGCAGCTGAAGTCAAGGCCCAGTACGATGCCATGGACCTGTCTGCAGCTGACGATCCATTTGTGCAGTAGACAGAAGATAATGTTCGTACAATTTAACTCCGGTTCATAAAATCAATATCGTTCAAATTTTTCATTCTATGTACAGTGATTCACTACGTGGTGATGTGCGCCATGCTTTTAGCACTTCTCACCACCATCAACCTGCACAACCGAGCCCGTCATGAAGGACGAGTCGTCGCCCAGTAGGAAAGTAATCGTCTTGCCCACCTCTGTAGGGTTCGCCCGACGACCCAACGCCTGGCCCTCCTGCACAATCTTATCAATGCCGTCCGCCAGCTCCTTGAACAGAGTCTGCACCATCGGCGTATCAATGACACCAGGCGCCACACAGTTGACCCGGATGTTGTCGCGGCCCACCTCCTTGGCGGCACTCCGCGTCAGACCGACCACGCCATGCTTAGCCGCACTGTAGCTCGAGTTCTTGGCGTTTCCCGAAATGCCTGCCGTGCTCGCCGCGTTGACAATGCTGCGCGGCGTGCCGCCGCCAATCTTCTTCATCGCCCGCAGCTGGGCGCGCATCGCGTAAAAGACGCCCGTCAGGTTGATGTCGTTGACAAACGCCCACTCCTCGTCTGACAGGTCAGTCACATCGTGCTTGCCAATGTGCTTGCCGACGACACCAGCCAGGTTGGCAGCGCCGTCCAGACCGCCGAGCTCCTTGACGGTCTCGTCGATCCATGCATTGACCTCGGCCGATGAGCGCACGTCCGTAACGCGGGCGTAGACTTTGCCGGCAGCAGTGACACCCTCAGCCAAGGGCTGGGCCTTAATCTCCTCAACGGCAGCGTCGAGCGCCTCCTTGCGGTTGTCGGTGAGCGACAGGTTGACACCCAGCGAGTACAAGTGCTTGGCCGTGGCCTTGCCGATGCCCGAAGCTGCGCCCGAAACGGCGACGACTCTGCCCTTGAGGGAGGCCATTGTGGGTGTGTGATTGTGTGGTGAGGGAGAGTTGGTTGTAGAAGAGGTTGTATTTAAAGTGGAGGTTGGTCGTCGTTTAAGTTTAGTCGAAGAGGACGTAATGAATTGGACAGAGAAGAGAGATTGGGAAAATAACTTGTACTCAATTGTAGACACGTCCTTTATCAATTTTCACGGCGACCCTGCCAGAAGCCTTATATAGTGTCGGCGCTGGTTGACTACGGTTATTGTTATCCCGAAAAATAGCTTGCATCATCGTGACTCGCTGGTTTGGCACTTACACAGCATAAAGGTGGGTGGTTTTGCGGGAAGATGGGGTACCAATAGGGAGTGTGTGCACGGAATCTGGCGCCAGTTCATTCTACAATTTTAACAATTGAAGCAACGAATAAAACATTAGAAAAGGGAGCACAAAAGAAGAGCGAAGAGGACAAGAGACGAACAAACGCGACGAGCCCCGTAAACCCCGCGACAAGTAGCTACATGATCATGGAGAAACCAGCCAGAGGATACTCCGGGCCACACGCTAAAGCTGTCTCCACACTCCACACAATCTTCTTGTCCCTCAAACCCCTTCATGCTTTCTCTCCGCACGATCGACGGGAAGAGGGGAAAACATTGGGGGGAAAAGGCGTAAAACGTCGTGTGTGGGCAACGGAAAAGAGAAGCCCCAGCCTACCTACACGGCGGGAGATGCTTTTCAGGCACGCCCCGCCCTAGCTTGTGGGCTTCCCGGGTCTTGAGGAACCCCGACAAAGCCAAATAGGTGTGCTTTCCTGACAGGGAACCTAGCCATCCCCACGTCCTTTTTCACTTTTGAGGCTCTCTTGACTCGTGCCAAAAGCTTTGGTGATGTGAGGCTCTGTTTTGTGTTGTCAAGACACAATGCGGTACATTGACAGATTCCGTAAACGTCAAACACCGGCACAGCAAGCAAGTGCAGTCGAGCGGCAATAATGTGGAATACCCAGCCGCGCCCAACAAGTGCAGCCATTCTTCTCATGGCAATGTGTACAGTATTTGTTTCAGCATGGAATCAATGCAGGATACCTGTATACCAGAGTGTGCTGTGAGGTCTACAATCCGGCGTTGTAGTCGTCCGAATATTGTGTCAATAGCGAAATTGAGCTAGTCCGTGCTTAATTCCACAGTCGGCACTAAAACATCACGACTTGACAACTCACAACCTTACTGCTACGGATGCTTTACGAACCAAAAAAAAATTATAGAAAGACATGACAATTGAGTTGTCTTGAAAGAGTACTCTGTAATACGTTTAGTCAATTAATTTAGTATATTTTATTTGGTTTTTTGTCCACAGCACAAGCTCGTCTTCGTGCCCAGTAAACAGCGCGAAAGGAAATTTTGTAAATTAAAAAGGCAAAGGAGCCCACCCCAACTCCAGTCAAGCGCTCGATCGTGCCCAAGATACGGCGAAAGCCGATGCCTCCTACGGTCTTCTACGGCGCCGAGGC
>JANSLP010000422.1:0-24471 GCA_029298735.1 Ophiostoma sp. CBS 140.51
AGACAAAATCAAGAACAGGGGTACGCAAGGAAGGACGGAGAAGACGATGAGAGGAAAAGATGTACAGACACTATCAAACAGGGAAAACGAGAAACAAAATAAATATAAGACAACAATTAGTTGTAAAATAGAAGAAAATAAAACCACACCGTATTGAAGCAGAGTTTATATTTCTCTATATTGAGCAATAGACAGGTCATGCCAATATTGTGTGACGTAAAATCGACCAAATCCTTGACACGATATATTCCACCTGGTCATGCCCCAGGAGCAAATTACGACACAATGTAGCCAAATGCACTGCTTGCCCTGGATTTATGATCTTTCTTTCAATCTTTGAGAATTACAAAAAGAAGAGATCAATATCACAGACAGGTAGGACTATGTATGTTGTACTTTCCATGAAGCATCGATACCACCTGTTCGTTGTGCACGGTAGAGCCAATGCCACACTGCCATACATACGCCATACGCAATACTCTGTGCCCGCTCCGCCTGTACCACACTTTGTACCATATATTCTCTTCAAAGTCCAGATTACGAGTTACTGCCTGTGCGTCGAAATTCATCGTCCTTAACATCTGCAATGATTGGGTCGGGATGAGGCTTGGTGAAATTCTCGGGACAGGACCCATCTACATCATCTCTGGGTCGACACATCTTCTGCAAAATGAAGGGCAACGGACGATGAGCGGTAAATCCAAACAGATCGTAACGAGAGCGAGGACCGGAAATAGTATCGTTTATGATGGACGACGCTCTCTGGTCTTTCACGTGCACCATAGACAGGGTGCCAGTGGGAATGCAGTTGATTGACAGCCCAGTTTGCTCGACCTTGGTTTCAGCAGTTTGATCGTCTTCCTGGTAAGTTGAAGGCACCCGTCTGGGCGCCTGGACGTCTGGGCATTGTACGAACCAATGCCCGTGCCCATGGCACTCGTCATTGGCATGACCTTTTGACTTTGCGCACACGTCTACCGGGTGCGCAGAAAGAAGATCTGGAGGCTGTGGATCTGCGTTGGCGATTACACAAGTACGTATGGGTGTGGTTATGGCTATGGCTGTGATGATGATCTGGCCAGTCACGGAAGAAAGCAAGATAATTATTGACCATGTTTTGAGGATCGTTTAATGCCCGTATTTTTGAAGCATAAATGGCTCAAGATGTCCATGATGTTTGCATCCTACACATTTGCCCTAGGTCGAAAGTTTAGGATAAAAGATTATCTGGCGACCGCCACTTGCTTGCCGTTGTCATCAGGAAAAATCAGAAAAGGGCTGGTTTAATGATTGCCTGTCTATTGGGGCCTGTTTTTACGTCGTGGCGACCATCTTGAGACGATTTCATGTCATGGTTTCATCATGGTCAGGGCTCAATGGGCCAGCCCTGGAAGAAAGGCCCCACAAACAGAGCAAAGCGCGTAATTCTAGGCCATGACGAAAAGATGAGACGAATGCAAACAGAACAAATGCAATGGGGAGAAGAGAATAACAAGAAAAAATAAATCAATTAAGAAAAAAAAGATCATGGTTTTCGTTGCAGACGTTTTCAATGCACTGCGTGGGACGGTGGCCCCTTCCCCTTCTGTGTGTTGTGTGTTTAGCCCCTGGTTTCAAAAGCACACCCACTCTCTCCTTCCCTCTCCACAGCCAAACAACCTCGCTTGGAGCATGCAACCATACATACAAAGCCAACCCAAACTCAAAAAGAATCTCCCATACGACGCAAAAATCACGGCAACTTCCACGAGAACCCAGAAATCCGATATTCCCAGAAACCCGGGACCAGGGTTCAACACACTACCTCCTTTCTCTTGTCAGCCAGGGCGGGAGGCGCCTACACAGTAGATTCTGTCGTTCCTTCCCTCTTTTTCTTATTTCGGGTCTTCTCTGCCTTTCCTTTTCTGACGGTCGACTCGTGCCTTCCCTGTCAGTGTACGGGTCACCGGTCGTAGTTTCCGTCTAGAAGGCATCCTGTGATGGCAGGAGGCCGGCGCCTCCCCAGCATCTTTTCAACATCCGCGCTTCCGAGTCCCCTTTGTCATCTTGCACTTTGTTGTTTCCGTCTGTTGTGCTTCGCATCTCCACTTTATTCATCACCTCTCATCATGCTTGTCCTTTTTTTTTTTTTTTTTTGTGTGTCTCCCACCTGCCATCTCAACCCAACTCCCACATCCCTCTCCCTGTGCACATCATGGGCAGTGCATCATTCATGCCATGGCCCTTCTCTCTTGTTTGTCCCCGCCGGTGAAAATCATATGAGAAGATCTCGAAAATCCCAAGAGGCTTAGTTGCTGCGTTCCTGTTTGTCTGTCTCTCTTTTCAGTCAAGTCACTCTGGACTCCCTTTTTCCTCTTGTTGACTTCGCTTCTGCACACCCAGACGAATCCTCCGTCTCCGTCTCCATACCCCTACCCCTTGCCCCGATTTGGATTTTATGCATGCTTGACAGCAGCACTTTGACTCCATCGTTCCAGGAACCAGGATTTCTCTCTTCGTCTGTCTCCTGTCTGCCCTCTTTGGCGGCAATGGCCGGACCACCCCCGACCACGACACGACCACCCTATCGCATCACTCCCTTGAGAGCCTCTCCACGAGACACTACGACGTCGTGTGGCCCCTGCTTAGGTCTGCCGTGAAGTAAGGCCCCAGCAGTTAATGTGTCCGTCGTCATGGAGTCTCATCACATCAGTCTCCAACGCCAAGACTGAACAGTGGCTTTGTTTGTGGCCTCGTCTCGACTTTTCAGAAAGAAAACAGCAAAAGATGAATCTCGCTTGGGGTGGTGACAGGCGACAGCGAGACAGCCATATGACACGACGCCCCTTGCTGGGTTTCCTGGGTGTTGCACCCCTGGGTTTCCATGTGCACTGCTTCATTGTCTGCTCCATTGACTCCATTGTCTCCACTGACTCTCTGGACTGAGTATGGTCATGCCCTTGGGCCTGGACCTGGGTCTTCGTCCCATCCTTTGTCTGTTTCCCGATTCTCGTCTCTCGATATATAACTCGGGCTTGCCTCACCTCAGTTTGTTTTCTCTTTTCTCTTTTCTTCCTCACCAACCAACATTCATTCTTCGGTTTCGACTTTTTCTGGCTTTCGCTACCTCGTTCTTTTTTTCTCTTCTTCATTCTTTTCGTTGCAGTTCTGTGAACTCGCCCATTCTTTTTAACTTTCTGACGCTCCTTGGCAATCAAACAAATCAACAATCACCACTTTCACTACCTGTTCTGAGAACGTTTTTATCTCTCTTTTTTTATATTTTATTTTTGCTTTGAGAAAAAAGAACTTTCCGTTTCTTTTTGATTTTTTATCTTACAACTCATCCACCTTCTCAACAAGATGTCTCGCAGCTTCGTTTCCGCACTCATCTTTGCTTCGGCTGTCCAGGCCCGCTTCAACCAAGAGCAGGGCAACGGCGCCATCGCCGCCATTGGTGCCCTGACTGACTTGGGCACCTCGGGCCAGGCCGCCACCCTGGCCGGTACCTCCATCCAGTTCTTGCTAGCGGCCGCCAACCCCTGCGGCAAGCTGACCCAGGCCGATCTGATCCTGACTGAGCTGGGCACCAGCGACGCTGCTGTGGCTGCTGCCCGTGGCCTCGTGGCCGCCGAACAAAACTTTAACCCCTTTGTCGTCAGCATCCCTTCCGTCTGCTCCGACCCGACGCTGCCCAAGAGCGAGCAGCTCCGCGGTGTCGTCCCCCTGATTGACCCTGCCGTCGGCGGTTCGGATCTCGAGAACGCCAACGCCAACTCGTCCAAGGTCACGCCCTTTGACGCCACGGGTCTCAGTGTGGCCCAGGTCATGATCGCCCAGGGCTTCTCCAACTTTACCGCTGTTGCCGCTGACGGTACTTCGCAGCCTGCTGCCGACCTGGCTACTTCGGGTACTAGCTCGGGTGCTGCTGCCGATGCTGTCAGTGCTGCTGCTTCCTCGGCTGCCACTTCGGCCGCTGCTGCTGTTGCCGCTGCCTCGTCCGCCAACAACTGCGGCGGTGTCGCCACCACGTTTATTACCGTGACGGCCAACGCTGCCGCTGCTACTTCTGCCGTTGCTGATGCTACTTCTGCTGCTGCCGACGCCGCTTCGACCGTCGCTGCCGCTACCGGCGCCGAGACCTCGGGCACCTGCACCGGTGGCGGCAGCACTCTGGTCTGCACCAGCCCCTCCACTGGTTTCGGTGCCGTCGCTGACCCCGTCAAGGGCACGTTTGATGGCTTTGTTGCTTCTACTGTGGCCGGCCTCGACTTTGGTATCTGTGTCCCCACCATGAAGTTTGAGCCCGGTCTGGACGGCCGCGCCTCGGACGCCAGCACCTTCCAGGCCATTGACCCTCTCGTCAACGCCGGCCAGGAAGAGGCCCTTAACCCCCAGATTATCATGAACCGCATCCACGACCAGCTGACCAATGTCTGCGGAGCCAACCAGGCGGCCAAGGACGCGGCGGCGTCAGCGCTGACGCAAGTGGTGGCGACGGGCACGCGCGATGTCACGACGGCCGAGATGTGGAACACGCTGCTGGGTTTCGACGGCACCAACACGAACCCCGACAATGCGCCCCAGACTGGTCTTGTCGGTCATGCTTAAGTGGAGACTCTCGGAGACTCTTCGAAGAAGAGTCGACGACAGTCGACATTCGACAATGTGTAACAGTGCACAGGTGTGGGGATGTACATAGGAGGACATAGCCAAAGGTGGACAATTTTCTATTCTTTACCATTCATGAGTTGTATTATATTTTTCAAAAAGATTAGCACTGCCAGAAAACACGATGTTACGGTCGCAAAGAAGTTTCCAATGATTTAATAAATTTGATGTGTGATAAGATGTAAACTAAACAGCTAAATACAGACGCTTCTCGTGTAGAATCGCTTCGCGATTACGCAACTTCGACGACCAACTTCTCACCACTAACACAACCACCCTTGATCTGGTTCAGCGCCGACTGCAGGCCGCCCAAACCACCCGGCACAACCCGCGCCGGTGGCGGCACAATCTTGCCCTCGGCTAACCAGCTCGTCAGGTTGCCCGACCGGAAAATGTACTCGCCCACATCGCGGCGCTCGGTCCAGATGGATGTGGAATTGATAAATGTGTGCGTCAGACCGTCCTTCCACTTGTACTCGGAGAGCATTTTGACATGGACGAGTTCGGGGGTCGTGGACGAGGCGGTGGCGGCAGCCGATTTGAGGAGAATACTCTCAACAAAAGGAATCGTATTTTTAGCATCGTTGATGGCATCAACAGCGTAGACAATGGGACGGTCACCGGCAGCGGCCAACAACTTCTCGACAGCAGCATCGGCGTCGCTGTAGTCAACCACGACCTCGGCGCCCAGCTTCTGGAGTCGTTCATTGTGGCGCGGGCTGGCCGTCGTATAGACAGTAAAGCCGAGAATGCGGGCAAGCTGGATGGTGACGGAGCCGACACTGCCAGCACCACCCCAGACCAGGAGGATGGGCTTGTTGGAAGGCAAAGGCTTGGACTGCTCTTGGGCGCCCGGGATGGAGAACTTGAAGCCCTCAAAGATGATGATGCCGGCCGTCATGGCTACGACGGACACCGTTGAGCCTTCCAAGAAGGTGAAGTTGTCGGGCAGCTTAGCTGTGGTGAGTGTTGGGGCGACGGCAAAGGTCTGGTACGACTCGTGGCCGTTGTCGCCCGTGGCGAAGCCGTCGGTGACAGCCACAACGCGGTCGCCGACCTTGTAAGTGCTGGCAGCCTCGGCACCAACACCAACAACAGTGCCCGTCGTATCAGAACCAATCACCTTAGGGACCGCAGGGACCTGGAAGCCAAACATCTGGCGGACATGGTCGATGGGGTTGACGGCCGTCACGGCGGTGCGAATAAGAACATCGTTGGGACCGGGCGTAGGGACCGGCAGCGTGGTGAGCTCGAGGTCCTTGCCGACAGCCGGCAGGATAGCAGCAGTGTTTGTCTCTGACATTTTGAGGATGGAAGTTGTAAGGATGGCGAGTAAATGGATGGTAGAAGAATTGAGATGGTTGAGATGATCGAGATGGTGATGCTGAGTAGATGAGATGAGAGATGAGGATGAGGATGATAGATATTCAAACTCAACTATCAAAGGAGTCTCTCGATTCTCTTATATATGTCAATTGCTGCTTTTGATGCACTTCTCTTCTCGTTCGGATATTCAAAGATTCCATCCTGTATGTCTGATGCGGACGAAAGAAGCCGAAAGAAGGAAGAAGAAGGGACAAGACAACAAGGCACTGCCCATTGTCCATTGATTTGCCCTTGTCCCGTGTTTCCTCAACCTCTTTGAACATTTTCTTTCTAAGCATCGAGGAGACTTATTCTTGGAAGGAAGGACAATTTCGCCGGACACGGAACTCGTTAGTTTTCGTTGGTGACGTTGAGAAGCTCGAACCTTGAGGGAAGTTTGAGCTTCTCGGGGATAATTGTCGATCGAGACAAAGATGGTTTAGCGTAGGATTGTAAGCCCGAGTTGGACGGGCGAACGAGACGCAAAAGGACATAAAAACGGACGTAGGCGAAATTGGTTCCTGTAAAGACCGACTTAGCGCCGTCCATACACAGCAAGGTCGAAGTGCGAGAATAGCTGTCTCGAAAGAGTACGCTCAGTCGGCCAATTTGGCCGGTGCTAAGAACCAATCTTGCCGTGTAAGTGGCACAGAGTCGGCGGAAATGGACAAAGAAGGATGATTAACTCATGATTAAGTGATGAGGGCGCTGTTCGTCTTTGCCAGGCAGATTTGAACTTGTAGCTGGATCCCAATTCCCTGCAAAAAGGATTTAAAAAAGGATTTGAGACTGGATTTGTCATAAGCCGGGAAACTGTATTTTTTGTATTTTCCATTCCTATCGTCCTTCGTGTCCTTCGTATTCTCGTCGTTCTCGTTTAACGTCGTCACCCCCGTAGCATTATGGCTCAAAAGCGTGCTGTGCTGCCGCTGCCGTCACCATCATGCTCAGGCTGTCGACACCCGCGTGCCAGTAGGCCAGCAAATCGTCCTCGTACAGCGCCTCGTTGCTCGGTAAGCCAAAGCTGCCTTCGTCGGCGACCGCTCGGTCGATGGCTTTGGAGAGGTCGCCTACAGTGATCAGCCTGAGCTTGGGCGGCGGCTCATTCTTGTTGTGGCTGCTTCTGGCAGCACTCTGCACCAGGATATGCTTCTCAAACTGGTCATTGTCGTACTCGCGCTCCCAGGCTGCCTGCGTCTCGGCTTCCCAGAGACGACGGCTGCTCGGCAAAGGAAAACGCTGTGGCTTAGATAGCCGGTACGACTGGGCGCGCGGGTTGACGGCCAAGGACATGAGCCAGCAGGTCGCGGTGATGCGGCGGCGCGTCTCGTCAAAGATCCAGTTTTCCCATCGGGGCCGTTCGGACCTGACCAGATCGCGGTCTTCGTATTGCACAGGCATAAAGGGACCGTGCCAGAGCTCGTGAAAACGCTCCGAGAGCTTGCTCATCGTGTCTAGGAGAGACATGTCCGAGTCGAAATACTCGCGGCCGTAGATAATCAGACGCATCGTGGTATAAATAGAAACGGCCTGGATGGCCACAAAAATCTCGCCAAACGACATGGCTCTCATCTGGAGGTGTCAGACTCCTGGAACAGGTAAAAGGTTAATGATACACGGCACGCAGGGGCACTCACTCTATTCACAATCGTTTGGTGCTCCTTGTCAATGGATCGCCAGAGAAACTCGTCAGAGTGAGGGCTTCTCGTGACAAAAGCATGGGAAATGCCGACACAGGCGGCCATGATGGGCAGAGGTGTAAACAGGACTGGCTGGTGTGAAGATGTTGTCGATGATATCGTATCGGACGTCTCTTGTGCAGCACAGCCGTATACAGGTGCGAAAAAGGCCGATGATGAGGACGACGACGATGACGTTCCGTCTTTGATGGCTGGCGGGAAAGTGCCTTTGACATCGACATTCTCATAGTGCAAACCACATCCCACACGATGGATAAACGGTGGCATGTTCCCTGGCCGTGTCATCATGCGTGGGAATGTGCGAATCATCGACACAATAAGGCGGCGGAGGTCGGCCGAGGCAGGCGAGTCCGGGACGCCTTCTGAAATCTCCATGATGGGATCAGGCGGTGGCGCATATGGCATGTGCAGTGCTATGGGTGAGGGCATATTCATCGTAGCTAGAGACGACTGTTGCGGTAAGGACAGTCCTCCAATGTGCGTGAACCCTTCGAGATCGTACATGTTCATACCGGGCGAGATCGAAAAGCCAGCGACACCGGCCGTTGCATTACTAAAGACTGGGTCAAGGACCATGGGTGCAGATGACGTTGTTGTGGTTGCCAAGGTTGTTGGTGTCGAAACAGCCAGGGCCATCGTCATGGTCGTTTTGCTGACAGATGTGAAGGGCGGTGCATCAGACAGGTCAGGACAGCAAGACTCCTGGCATGCCTGTCCTCCAGAATGGCCGCTGATACTTGTTCCATCGCTGGCTGCGGGGCTGTTCGAGCTTGACCCGGCAGCCACGTCGGAGCTGGCACGGGAACTCGAACCACTCGATCGCCCAGCATCTGGACAGCCTGCAGTGCATTGCTCTTCCGCTGACAGAGAACATGTAGGTGTTGTTGTAGGTGTTGTTTTGGCTGTTGTTGTCGACGTCGCCGCCGCCGAGCTCACCTCCTGCGGAGCTGGCCACGGCTTATCATAAATGCACTCCTTGTTCTTGATCGTGCACCGGCTGCATGGCCATTGCGCGTCGCACTTGCCCTTGGTCGCGCGGCAGTGCCGACATGCGCGTGGACGGGTTGTCCGCTTGTTGGTCGCTGCTCGTCTCTTGCAATATTGCACATGCCGCGTGAATGAGGATTCTAAGCTGTTAGTGAGGACTTTCAAAATGCGTAGATCGAAAGTGTATTTACCCTGAGTAGAAGGCTTGCCGCAGAGGGGGCAAAAGTAGAGGCTCGGAGCGGTGGCGGGGGCCGTGGCTGCACACATTGTGTCGATGGTGTTTGAGGATGAAGAGATCAAGATTTTACCGTCAAATTCATGAATTGGAAGGGAGAAGTCGTCGCAAACAGCAAGAATGACCCAGGATAACCTCAGGATGACCCGCGTCATCGGCGGAGGAGGAAACTTGCTTTGTCATACAGATTCCCGATTAGGAATCAACCTGGTCTTAAAGCTCTTCGACCGCTCCTTGCCAGCCAACTACTTGCACTATCTCCGAGCTTCAACAGGCAAGAGGACACTGATTATCACGTGCAATTTTTTTGTCCATAAATGTTTACACTCTCGATGTCGTTATTGACAAAAACAATATTTCATAAATTCTCATTTTATTCGTAGGATGCCCCCTCGATCAGATGCAAGGCTACTTATGAGCCAGGGTATGCAAGTCATCTCGGAGAATGGATACAAGCCAGGTGTGGCAGACTGAGAAATACACAATGTCCACCACAGGACTGACCAGGACGGCTTCAACTTTCATGAACAAGACCCTTGGACCAGCCAGAATGCAGGAACACGATAAGAATAATAAAAATGAATTCAGATAGCATATTTTTAGCTCATGGGTATGGTTTGCGGGTACAAAGGCACGACTTACAAGCCAAGAAAGCGGGCGATCATAGAATCCACAACAACTGCCCCATTTGGACTCCATCCCACATGCTTTGCTCCTGCCTGTCCACAAAGGAAATAGTTGCGCCTTCCGAATAGGAATTGCAGAATTGGATTCCAGTTGTGTGCCTGACGGCATAGTCGCGCCTGCCTTCCGTACAATGGCATGGGATATGGTAATGCTGAGAGTGCGGTGGTTCTTTCCTGTCTGCACTCTCATCGTTCCTTCCTGTTTCTTGAGCTTCTCGTGGTCTGCCCCTTTTCCATTTCTCCCATCTGGGCAGCAGTATCGCCAGTTTTCCCCTTCTCTTTTCTTCCATTCTCTTTGCCATCTTCAATCAAAAATACTTCCACTTCTCCGTCCTCTCATACCCACCCGCCTTCAGCTGCTAGGGTTCCGCCGCATGCTACCCCGAATACAACGCCAACTCGAGAATAGCCCCAGACCACACACAGACCCCCAAAAATGGAGCCTCGGAACCCCAAGTTTTGCGCCCCGTAGCTGCGAAATAGAGAAAAAAGTCTGAAAAACAGCCATCTGAAAGTCTGAAAACGGCAAAGGCGAGCCTCGGCGTTCCCAAGAACGAGGGCCAATTGAGACCGAGTGAAAGAGACGAGAACGATACGAGGAAAAGAAGGAAAAGACAGAATAGGACGAGAACAGAAAAACTCTGCTCGGCCTCGCCAAGGTACGGAGCTCAAAGGTTACATTTGTTATCTCTTTTCTCTATTCTCCTTTCTCTGGCATTGTCACATTCTTCGGCCTTGTCGTCTTCCTGTTTTTAAAGCCTCGTCTGTACTTTTGTACCTTTTCCTTTTTTCGTCAGAATAGAAAGTACTAACACCAGAAGCAGAAACTCGCCGGTGTCAAAAGCCGAGGCCCGGGACCAGTTCCTACTGCGTACAATCAGGAACGACACGAGCAGACAATCAGACAAGACAGAAGACAAGCCGATCAGTGTCACCTTTCTGTTGTCACCCTTATTGTCAACTGTCCGTCAAACCAAGCTTGGCAACGGCCCAGACCACCACACAGAACCACACTTTGACACACTTGCCCACACTTGCCAACTTGTGCCTTTATATTAAAGTGGCGCGTCTCACAAACAAAAAAGAGGAAGGGACGAAAGACGAAAGACGAAAGAAAAAATTGGCCGATTTTGCCAAACGAGGAGCGATTGTGGTCGACCACTGCTACTGTTACTGTTCTGCAGGACTGAAAGACTGAAGGGCCTGCCGCAGAATTGCCCGCAGAAACAGAAACAAGAACACCAACGACGACGACAGACTGGAGACAGAAAAGAAAAGACCAACTTTAGAGGCACACAATTCTTGCCTTTCCGTCCGTTGCCTGTCAGGCCACGCAAGACCACATTCACGAGCAGCACTCTTTTCTCTGCTCTTTTCCTTCTCGGTTCTACGACTGCTCGTGAGAGCTCGTGAGAGGTCCTTTTTGTTTCGTCGCTTCTTTGCTGGACTCCAAGATCTGGCTCTCTCTATCTTTTCTACACTTGTTTTGTGCCTCGCCCAACGGCTTTTGCCTGACACGCCGATCTTGGTAAAAAAAGACCAACGTCCCCAAGTTTGTCCCTCATCCTGTCGCCAAAACGAATCGCTCGCCAAACTAGCCCAACATCTCTCTAGCTTTCTAGGCGCCAACCCCAGTGCTTATTTGTTGGGTCTAGTGCTTTCCCCGCTGACCCGATTTTATTGCTTTTTCAGACGAGTGCTCACTACGACCTACGTTACAGGTTGCAGCCCAGGCCTCGGATGTCGTCACTCTGTTTCTGTCTGCCCACGCCAACACTTTCTTAAATACTCCTTCCCGACAATTCCCTCCTGATCCTCCCTTTCTTGGGACCACGACCTGTGCTCGACTTTTCTCGAACTCTACCAACAACAATCAAGCTCTGATCGTCTTGCTGTGCATTCTCGCTCACTTGCTTCTTACAGTCGCGTGCCTCTGTCTTCCTCGACCCCTTTTCCCTCCTTCTCCCTGCCCGCCGCGCAGGCCCCTTCTCTCTCACAATGGCACACACTACGGGTTCTTTCCCGCTTTTTGCCATCCAGAAGCCGCCATACACCGTCGAGGTGCCCGGCGCCCAGCCCGTCCCCGGCGAGACGATTCCCCGCCGACACCCCAAGGCCCGCGACGGCCTCCTTGAGCGCCCGGCCCCCGATGCCGACACCGTCTTCTCTCTGATCCGCCGGTCGGCCAACAAGTACACAAACGAGCCGGCCATTGCCAGCCGCAGCTTCATTGACATCCACACGGAGATCAAGAAGGTGCCCAAGGTCGTCGACGGCGAGCTCCGCCAGGTCGACAAGGAGTGGGCCTTCTTTGAGCTCTCCGACTACTCTTACCAGACCTACGGTGACTACTACCAGCAACTCCTAAAGGTCGGCAGCGGTCTGCGCCGCCTGGGCCTCAACCGCCTCGACAAACTGCACATTTTCGCCTCGACCAGCCCGCAATGGATGACCCTAGCCCACGCCTGCGCCTCGCAGTCGTTGACGATTGTGACGGCGTATGATTCGCTGGGCGAGTCGGGCGTGCAGCACTCGCTGACGCAAACGGGCGCGGTTGCCATGTTTGTCGACCCCCATTTGTTGTACACAGCATCCAAGCCGCTTCAGGCCGCCGCCGAGTCGGTCCGCTATGTGATTTACAACAACCTCAGCCACCAGCCCGTGCCCGACGAGCATATCGAGGCTTTTCAGAGGAAGCACCCCAACGTCCGCGTCCTGAGTTTTGACGAGCTTACCGAGCTCGGCACGGATGCCGACGGCAAGCCGGCCCTGGCTCCAGATGTGCCCTCGCCCGACGACCCGTTCTGCATCATGTACACGTCGGGCTCGACCGGTCTGCCCAAGGGTGTTCCGGTGACCCACGCCGGCTTTGTGGCCGCGGTGGCCGGTCTCTACTCGGTCGTCGAGGAGTCTGTCTCGCACCGTGAGCGTGTGCTGGCCTACCTGCCGCTTGCCCACATCTTTGAGCTGGTTCTGGAGAACCTGGCCTTTTTCGCTGGTGCCACGCTCGGCTACGGCTCTGCCCGTACCCTGACGGACACGTCCATGAAGAAGGGCTGCAAGGGCGACCTACGGGCCTTCCAGCCGACGATTCTGGTGGGTGTGCCGCAGGTATGGGAGACGGTGCGCAAGGGCGTGGCCGCGGGCGTGGGCAATGCCAGCATGATTGCCAAGTCGCTCTTCTGGGGCCACCTGGCCATGAAGAAGGCGCTCATGCAGAGCGGTCTGTTGTGGGGTCCCGTAGCGTCCGTCGTCGACAAGATTGACCAGATTGTCTTCGGCAGCGTGCGCACATCCACGGGCGGCAACCTGCGGTTCATTGTCAATGGTGCCAGTGGCATCGCCAGCGATACCAAGCAGTTCTTGTCGCTGGTGGTGGCGCCCATGATTGGCGGGTATGGTTTGACCGAGACCTGTGGCAATGGTGGACTGGGCTCGCCGCTGCAGTGGACCGAAACGTCGATTGGCACAGTCCCCGGTGCCATTGAAATCAAACTCGTGGGCCAGCCCGAGTTAGGGTATGATGCTAACCCTTCTCCCGAAAGCGGCGAAGACCCGCACGGCGAGGTCTGGGTCCGCGGCAAGCCCGTCGCTACGGAGTACTACAATGATCCCGACGAGACCGCCAAGGCCATTACCCATGACGGCTGGTTCAAGACGGGCGACATTGGCGCGTTTGACAAGCACGGCCACCTGCGGGTGGTGGACCGTCTCAAGAATCTCATCAAGATGCAAGGCGGCGAGTACATTGCCCTCGAGAAACTCGAGGCCATCTATCGCGGCGCCACGACAGTGCAGAACATTATGGTCTATGGCGACTCGGAGCACTCGCGGCCCGTAGCCGTCATTTGTGTCAATGAAAAGGGGCTGGACGCGCTGGCCAAGAAGAACAACATTACAGAAAGCTCGACGACGGCGCTGCACCACAACCCCAAAGTGCGCGGTCTTGTCCTTAAGGAACTGCTGGGTGTGGGCAAGACGGCCGGCCTGACACCCATAGAGATGGTGCAGGGTGTGGCGCTGGTTGACGAAGAGTGGACACCGGCCAATGGATTGGTGACGGCGACCCAAAAGGTGAACCGGCGCAAGATCAAGGAGCAGTACAAGGACGAGATCAAGAAGGCGTTTGAGGGGAAGTAAAGAAAGGAGGGGAAGTAGGCAGACAAGAAGTATATTTTAAAGTGAGCGAAAAGGAGCTTGTGTCACCAGAACCGGGCTGGTATTGCTACGTTTAATTCGGGTCTTTATGTTACTACTGTGGTTTTCTATTTTCTGTTTTCTGTTTTCTGTTTGCCTTTGCTAATCAGCTTCATGGCTTGTTTCTATCAAAACGGTTATTTTCCATTCATCTTTCGTGAGGTAACAATACCATCACCAAAATCAAATGAATATCAAAGTTTAAAAACCCAAAATTTGATTATATGTAGAAAAGAAAAGAAAAAGAAAGACTCCCGCTTCATTTCGCTCATGGTATCGTGAGGTTTGCAGTATGAGAGGTAGAGAAAAAAGAAACGGAAAAAAAGAATTGAAAACATGCAAAACATGCAAAACATTACATCCACAGCTAGTTCATGTCCTCCTCTTATAAAAAACCATGTAGGCACTCGCCCCGCCATGCTGGTTGTCCCTGTAGAGCCGCCGTGCCATGTCGCGACTGTCGTTGCTGCCGATAATCACGGGCTCAATGCGCGCGTCGTCAAAATGGTGCCACTGGTTGGTGTCGGCGGCGCCCTCGTCTTTGATAAAGGAGCGGTAGTGGCCACTCTTCAAAGTGCCACTATGGACAATGACGGCGTAGCAATCATAAATAAAGGGCGCACGGAACTGTTGTTCAGTGCGGGTCGGGTCGTCGATAAAAATACCGTCGGCGGCTTGGTCTTCGGGTGTCGTGATGCCTTGCATGGTATAGGGCGTCATATCTAGCCCGTTAATGGGGAAGACGACGGCGGTATTGTTCTTGCGGAAGCCGTAGTGCTCGTTGCCCTGGAAGCGACGGAACGAAACACACAACAAGTCGGGTAGACGGACAAGACGGACACGTTTCTCAGTGGTGTCGATGCGTCGGCACTGGTCGCACTTGTACTCGTCCAGCAGATCGGCACTGCAATATTGGCCCAACAGGTCGGCCATGGTGGTGGCTGTCGAGGCCTCGTTGGGCGGAATGGGCAGGTGGATGGCGTCAAAGTGTTCATACGTCAGCGAGGGGTGGCCGCAGGCACGGCAGCGGCGGTCCGTCACTTCGACGCCGCGCCAGTACTTGTCCACCAGACTATCATTGTACTTGCGGTACTCGTTCCAGTAGAGGAGTGCATTGCCGAGCGCTGTACTGCGCGGGCCGAGCGGCGGCTGCTGTACCTCGCCGGTATGGTCGCGCAGCCGGTTGGTCTCGTCGTGTAGGTTTTCCAGCAAGAAAGAAATAAACTCTTGGGCGTCCTGCTGGTACGGACCGCCAAAGATCATGCTCCGGTCTGTCTTGATGCTGCCGTCAAAGTCGCGCGAGTGGATGTGATAGCAGTAGTCCTGTCACCGCGTTAGCAATAAAAATAAATATAGGGGGGACGTGGGGGTGGGACGTACCATCAACGTTTTGGCCTTCATGGCTTCAAACTTTCCGTACTGCATCCAGTGGAAGGAGTTGGCCAAAATCTTGGCCAGCAGCTGCGGGTGGCTAATCTTCTCGTCCGTCTTCATGGGCACCTTCCAGTGGCTGAGCCACTCGCCTGTTGTCAGTTCTTCGGCGAACGACCCGGACGCAAACATGGATTGGAACGAGCTGTTGCCATAACACCAGTTGTCTGGGTTGTACAATCCAACCTTCTGGCGCCGGATGCGGCCGACACCGCCTGTGACACCGGCCTTGGCCAGTTTTGTGCGCATATAGTGGTCCTCATCGTCGGCTTCGGCGACATCGTTGTGTGTCTGTCGTGGGACCGTGGGTGGAGGCCGTGTTGGCGGTGCAGGGAGTGTCGAATATAGAGAGGCAGCGGCGGCGGCGGCGGCAGCTGGTGACGACTGAATAGGGGCACCCTTGTGCTCAGAGTAAGTGGTGCCGACAGCAGCACGCGATGATGGGCGGTCGTGCAGCGGCTTGATCTTGAACGACGCGTCCGTTGCCGTCGGCGTGTGGAAACCAATCTCACTGTCGTCCTGTGTTGCCGCGGGCGTCGTCATCGACTCCTGGATGGCCGACACAGGCGGGAAGCGTCGCAAGAAATCGTCGGTGGTCCGCACCAGACCGGCCGACTTGTCCATATCTTTCAAGCTCTCTTCCCAGCGCTTGGCTTCGTTGGCATCCTGGATCGGCTTGGCCATGTACTTGGACTGTGGCCGTGTAAACGTGCTTGCTCTTTGACGTTGTGCGGCCCTCGCCGCTCGTAGTGCGGCTGCTCGGCTGGCAACGCCTGCCGTCTCGGCCGAAGTGGACGAAGTCTGCAGCGAGTTAGGCCCCAGCAGCGAGATCCACGCTTCGATGCCGCCCCTCAGCAATTTGGGATGGACGTTGGTATCGCTGTCGGGCTGGTAATCATAAAAGGCCAGGGCGTCGTGGAAGCTTGAGATGGCACGGCCGGCTTCCGACACGGCTTTGCCGTTGCGAATAATGGTCTCCGAGTCCGTGTCGTAAAACACGACCAAATCAGCATCGGCGCGCCGGTCAAACTGCCGTTTCTCTGAGACGGGCGCCAGCACCATGCTGTCGGCAATCTGGCTGGCCGAAATGTCTTCTCTTTGCAAGACGTCGGACTCGACGCAGATGGTGGCCTGCGACATGATGTGGCCCTCGTCAAACTCTTCGCGGCTGCGAATGTCCACGAGCAACAGCTGGATATCTTTAGAGCCCGCTTGGATCAGCTTGTACAGCTCCTCGGCCTCAATGGTGTCGCCGTCGGGGATCGTGACGCGCGGCTTTTTGGATCGTGCTGAGTCCTGGCTCGGCCGTGACGACTGCCGCGAGTGGTTGTAGGGTGACGAAAAATAGTCTTCTGTTACAGAAGTAGCACTCTTGCCCGTGTTTGTTGCCGAAAACGACGACAGCGAGTTGGTCCTGCTGTACATGCCGTTGCGCGGTGTGGCCGTACTGCCCCGTGGTGTGCTGACGGGCATCTGTGTCGCCTGGCTGGATACACTGCCACGCGCTGGACTGTAGATGGCATCGGGCAGTTTGGGCAGGTCGGGCAGGGCGTGCATCATGGTCGGGTTGTTGGATCGGTTGATGGGTGCCGGCATCGACTCGAAGCCCTTCATGTTGAGCTGGAAGTTTTGGAATTGGCTGTAGATGTTTTGTTGATTCTGGTTTTGACTCTGCGTCTGCAGTTGAGGAAGAGATTGTGACTGGGGTAGTGACTGGAGAGAAGACTGGCTTTGCGAGGGAGACGGAGAGGGAGACGAAGACTGCTGCGTCTGCAGTTTTTGGAGGTGTTGGAAGCTCGGGTGGTTGATGGGCTGTGTGCGTATCCGGGGATCTTGGACAGGTTCTTTCGTTGGCGGCGAGCTGGCCGTCCGCAGGTTGGCGAACCGTTCGGCCAGTTCTTGGGCTGTCTTGCTGCCTCTTCCGTTGGCCGCCGCCGGCGTGATTGCGTTGCCGTGGAGTGCTTGTGGTTTCGGGTGGATGGCGGGTTTTACTTTCGTGGTTGTCGTTGTCGTCGTCGTTGGTGGCGCTGGAGGTGGTCCGCTCGGTCGTGGCGGTGCCGGCCCGTCGCCATTCAACAGTCCGAGAGAGCCCGTCGCCCGGTGTCCGTTGCGGCCGTGTCCATGTCCGTTGCTTTGGTTATTCGACTGACCGTTCGGCTGGGTTTGAGGGGCCTTAATCATTGGCTGCACTCCGGACCGCGCATTGTCCTCCTTGACCTGCGCCTTGATCTCCTCGTAGGCGGCGCTGCTCGCACTGATGCGCGCCATGAGTGCATTGTAGCGTGTCCGCGCGCCCTTTTGGTCCGTCATGACGGACATCCAGGCGCTGTTGCTCGGCAGGACCT
Organism: Ophiostoma sp. CBS 140.51; assembly: GCA_029298735.1. Lineage (NCBI taxonomy): Eukaryota > Fungi > Ascomycota > Sordariomycetes > Ophiostomatales > Ophiostomataceae > Ophiostoma > Ophiostoma sp. CBS 140.51. The sequence goes on from JANSLP010000422.1 coordinate 17,597, forward strand.
CAAGAAGGGCAATGCTCGCCAGGATGTATTCCTTCAAGGCCATATCCAGACGGCCAAAGTCCTTCATAAAGTCCGCCTGCTTGATGCACGATTCGGCATAGCCCAACACCGTCTCGACGGGCGTGACCGAGTCGACGCCCAGCGTGGCATGCTTGATGTCGTCAAAGTGTACATAGTTGTGGATCTTTCCTGTGGACGTCGTCGGCCCGTTCGCACCAACGCCTGCGCCATTTGCGGCCGCCGGGCCGGGTCTGTAGTCGTTCGTCATGGTGGAGATAAGGAAGACAGTATTGTTATTATTATAAAGGGGTGGTAATACACCACCGTCGTCGAGGTTGACGAGGTGGTGAGTTCCGTGTGCCGGGACCCTTTTCCGTCGTTGCGCTGCAGGTGACAGATATGGCGGGACAGGACCAAGTCGGAGGCGTAGAAATAGTGCCTAAGTCGTCTCACGACAGGTGCATGTCGTTCGAGAAGAGAAGATGTGGCAGGAAAGACTTGATCGCTTGGAAGTCGCAGAGACTTAAAAGTCAAGAATCGGAAATCGGAAGAGCAGGGAAATGAAGCTTGGCACGCCCACAAGGAGGACGGCGTACGGTGGCGTCACGAGGGTGCATGCACAAGATGTGTGTCCTTTCAGGTCGTTGTGTGCTGGAGGGTGGTCGTCAATTCGTTGAGGCTCTAAGAGAGAGTGTATGTGAAAATGACTTCGAAAGGGGTTGCCTCTCTTTCCCGCGTGGTGATGTTGTCGACGTTGGATGCAGTTGGCAAGAGAGATTCCATCCGAGGGAAGGAACGAGCCACGGCGTTGTAGTCGGTCGCATTAGCAATTAGCACGCACGACCGACCACCTTCTGCCACCCCAGAATAGAAGGAAGGCGGGGAGGCGGTTGGCCGTTTGGCCGTTTAGGAGAGGGAAGGAACGGGGCGCCACGCTACTCGCTTTGGGCCATATTGAGCAAGAACAGGCCTGTAAATGGAAGCAAATGCACCTAAACGGTCTTTCCAGCACTGACGTCGGCTGTCACAGGAACTCTATCAAGGCCATCAAAGGCCATCAAAGCCCGTCTCTCACTATTACAGCGCCGGCGGCCGCCCGAAACCCAGGGGCGTCCAGTGAGGAGGGATCACTAAACTACAGCCTGGCGGCCAGGAACGCCACGGCGTCGTCATTCCAGCGGGTCAAACGGGGTCAAACGCACCCCCTCACAGGCCTAAAGCCAGGCAACCAGATTTGGGGCCCAGCCTAAGCCGACCAAGCTCTGGCCAATCAGAGAGCTTATCTTGTGGTGCTGCCAGGGAAGGCGCTAGGGGAGGCCGCAGCCAAAGAGCACCCACTCCGCAGGCAGACTCGATAGCTGGAGGAAGGCACATCGCTACAGTGAGTGAGGGTGGCAAGCACGAACGAGCAACCTTCCAAATTGGTTTGGAATCTGCCATCACCAAAACGTCCCAACATCACTTTCGTCGTTTCTCCTCGTTTTCCTTTCATCCTCCCACCGTCATCCCATCGAGCGACTGGCCGTTTCCTCGTTCCCTCCCTCTCCTCTCCGTCGACACCTTTCCCTCGACACTCGTTTGCAGTTTGCACTCGTCCCGCACTCCGCCACGACAATTACGCCAGCCACGCCAATCTGCGAATAGCTTCAACTTCTACTTTTGAGTTTGACCCATTGCGATATACAACTTCCGCGCATCGGCCGACGATCCAGTCCTTTCCGCACGACATTCCTTTTCCTCCCCTCGTACCTCACAACATCACGATGATGTCCTGGTGGTCCTCCGGGGCCAACACGGCCCTGGACGAGCAGATTGAGAAGGCGACGAGCAGCAGTCTGTACGTCATTCCCCTCGCTCGAATTAGATGAGGCTTCCATCCGCCGACGATGAACATGCTCATACTAACACACCCAGTGAGGACATTGCCCTCAACCTGGAAATCTCCGACATTATCCGGTCCAAGACGGTGCAGCCCAAAGAGGCGATGCGCTCGCTCAAGAAGCGCATCGACAACAGGAACCCCAACACACAGTTGAGCTGTTTGAATGTAGGCCCTCGCCCTGGTGGTATCTATTGAATACGTTGCCGTACATTTGACTAACCCCTCTCTCCTCCCAGCTCACAGACACGTGCGTCAAGAATGGCGGCTCCCACTTTCTCGCCGAAATCGCATCGCGCGAGTTCATGGACAACCTGACCTCTCTGTTGAAAGCAGCCGGGCCGGCGGCCATTAACCAGGAAGTCCGCAGCAAGATCTTGGAGTTGATCCAGTCCTGGGCGTCGGCCACCGAGGGCCGCCACGAACTGGGCTACATTGGCGAAGTCTACAAGACGCTACAGCGCGAAGGGTTCCAGTTCCCGCCGCGCACGACGGTGGCCAGCAGCATGATTGACAGCAGCGCGCCGCCCGAATGGATCGACTCAGATGTCTGTATGCGCTGCCGCACTGCTTTCACGTTTACGAACCGCAAGCACCACTGCCGCAACTGCGGCAACTGCTTTGACCAGCAGTGCTCGACCAAGTCGCTGCCGCTCCCCCACTTGGGCATCATGCAGCCTGTGCGTGTCGACGACGGCTGCTACGCGAAACTGACCGATAAGGGGGGTGCAGGTGGTGCAAGCGGTGGTGGCGGCAACATTACTACGGGAAGCACGACTGGCTTCTCCACGTCCAAGACGTCGATGCAGCCGCGCGATGCACGGATCGAGGACAGCTTCGACGAGGACTTGAAGCGGGCGCTAGCCATGAGCTTGGAAGAAGTCCAGAGCCACTCGCGGGCATTCAACAGCCAGCCAACCCCGAGCAGCAACGCCAACAACAACTACAACAGCTACAACAGCGCCTCCAAGACGACCAACGGCAAGTCCTCGTCCTCTCCATACGGTGCTGTGCCAAAAGCAACGACGGCCACCGTATCCACCTCGACAGCCACTGCGCAGCCGACAACCTCGAGTGCTTCAGCAGAAGAAGAGGACGAGGATCTCAAAGCGGCCATTGCTGCGTCGCTCGCCGACATGGAAGAACAGAAGAAGAAGCACGCCGCCGCCTTCCGCCAGCAGACCGAAAGCAGCAGCAATGGCCCCAACGCCGCATCCTCGTCGTCAGCACCCTTTGTCCTACCCAAGAATGACTACGAGCTGACGCCCGTCGAAGCCGAGAACATCAACCTCTTTTCCACCCTGGTCGACCGTCTCCAGACCCAACCACCCGGCACCATTCTGCGCGAACCCCAGATCCAGGAACTCTACGACAGCATCGGCACGCTGCGGCCCAAGCTGGCGCGCACGTACGGCGAGACCATGAGCAAGCACGACACGTTGTTAGATTTGCACGCAAAACTGTCGACTGTCGTCCGCTACTACGACCGCATGCTCGAGGAGCGTCTGTCCAAGGCTTATAACCAACATAGTATCGGTGGATACAACGTCCCTGCCCCACGCCAACAACAGCCCTCTATGCCCTACCCCTCCTTGCAATCGTCCGCACCTCCAATGGGCGCCGGCGGTCCTGCCGAGAACTTTTATACTGGTGAAGCCGCTCCGATACCCGACTATGCCCGCGGCTACGCTGGCCAGCAGCAGCAGCAGCCTCTCCAGCCGCAATACAGCGGCGCCGCCAACCCGTACCCGGGACAGCAACCCCAGAGATCCGACAGCTGGCGGAATTCGGTGGCCCCTCCTCAAGGCTACCCTCAGCAACCTCAGCAACAACCCCAACAGCCACCTCCTCAGCAGGCACCACCAGGCTATCTCAGCAACGACCCGTCTGGTGCACCGAGTGCTCCTCCAGACCCGCTTGCCTCGACGCCCTCTGCCGACCCCAACGCCTCGTACTACTTTAGCAACGCCAATGCCGCCCCTGGCCAGGCTCCTCCGCAGCAACAGCAGCCGCAGCAACCTTCTCAACCATCCCAGCCATTACAGTCCCAGCAGACGGGTGGACCCGCCAGTGCTCCCTCCGATCCCGGTGCCACATCTCCCTACCCGACCTTGCGCCAGCCGTCTGTGTCGGGTCCTGTGCAGGCCCCTCCCCAACAACAACAGCAGCAGCCGCAACAACAGCCACCCCAACCTCCCCAGCCCACGGCCCCGTACTGGTCCCATCCGGCCTCGCAGCACCAGCCGGTGCCGCAGCAGTTTACATCGGGGCCGCCTCAATCTCTTCCCCAGCAGCAGCAGCCACCGCAAGCATCCTGGCCACAGGTGCCCAACAGCGGCTACAACAACAACTTTGGCGCGCAAGAGAGCTTCCCGACGGCGCCGCAGCACATGCCACAGCAGGCACAGCCCGTTGTGGAGGAGGCACTAATTGAGTTGTAGGGGGTGGTGTCATGGGGTCTAGTTTTGGTTTTGATTATGTCGTTCTGCGTCCTGCATCTTGATTTTGACTTTGATTTTACGAGTTTTTGCCTGTAATGGTAGTTTCCAAAGTTTCCTATGTACCATCCCTTTTGCCTCCCTCTCTGTCTCTCTCTCATGTACTCTCATCAAGCCATCCTTTCTTCATACCCCCAAGTCCCAATACAATACGTTTTTAATCGTTCGATATGCCGTTTCAGAGATGCTGTGTTCAAAGTATATAAAATAGATGATCTAAAGTGAATTCTTGGCTCGCTTACGTCCACCTTAAACTCTACTGTCTTTACGGCTCAACGTCCCGAGCAGTTCTCTTTCCACCGGGAAAAGACCACCCCACAAACACAATCTTTCGTTATCTACCTCCTTCCCGGCTATAGAGTGACGTATACCTCCCCAGACTCCCAATAGTTCTATAGTAGGCCATATAGTAGAAACAAAAGGTTTAAGACAACTTTAATTGGCTTGGCTTCCGGGTAGGCTGTGCTGTATTTGAAAGAGATCCTTCAAAGACAGACATAAACACGGCTCGGAAGGTGAGCAAGCGTAGACGGTGCTCCGCGTCAGTTCATAGATCTGTATATCTACTTGACTGACTCGTAGTACTCTCGTTGATGTCTCTCGTTATGTGATCGTGAACTGTATCGTCACTTTCGTTACACATTAGCCAGCATTTGATTTGAATTGTTTCCGTCCCTTGCGAGAATGCCCCCTCCCAATACATCCTGGCCACTGGCCTTGTCGTTTACGCTCCTTCTCGCTCTTAACCTCCTTATCGCTCCCCATGCTGTCCACGCTCAACTCAGGGGCCGCGTCGGCCCAACCACATCGACCGCCGCCAAGCGCGCGTCCAAAGTCTGCAGCGTCCTGGACCACGGCGCCACCGCCAGCAAGTCCTCCGACATTGGCCCGGCCCTCGTGGCTGCCTTTGCAGCGTGCAAATCCGGCGGCACCATCTATGTCCCGCCCGGCGAGTACGGCATGTCGACGTGGGTCTCTCTGAGTGGCGGGCAAGGCTGGGCGCTACAGCTTGACGGTGTCATCTACCGAACAGGCACCGCGGGAGGCAACATGATTTATATCGAAAAAGCCAAGGACGTTGAGGTGTACAGCAGCACATCGCAGGGTGCCATCCAGGGCAACGGCTTCGAGTACCACAAGGACAACAAGAACGGATGCCGCATTTTGAGACTCAGTCATGTCCAGGACTTTTCCATCCACGACCTTGCCCTAGTGGACTCGCCGCTGTTCCACTTGTTTCTAGAGTCGACGACCAACGGCGAGATCTACAACCTCATTGTTAGGGGTGGCAACAAGGGCGGCCTCGACGGCATCGACGTTTCGGGGGCCAACATGTGGCTGCACGACATCGAGGTGTCGAACCGCGACGAGTGCGTCACTATTAAAGACCCGTCGCAGTATATGCTGATCGAAAACATTTACTGCAACTGGTCAGGAGGGTGCGCCATGGGCAGTCTGGGAGGGAGTGCAATAGGTGAGTCTGCGTAGCCATAATTATTTTCGGCTCCTACTAACGACAGCAGACATCCACGACATCCGCTTCGACAAGGTGTACTCGGCCAACTGCAACCAAATGTTCATGATCAAGTCGAATGGCGGCGGCGGCACGGTGCGCGACTGTTCCTTTGACAATTTTGTCGGTAGGCACAATGCCTACACGCTCGACATTGACGCCAACTGGTCGCAACTCAAGAAAGCAGCAGGCGACGGCGTCTTGTTCCGCGACCTCAACTTCACGGGCTGGCACGGCTCGTGCAGCGACGGCAACCGACGCGCACCCGTCAATATTGTGTGCCCGGATGCCAAGCCCTGCTATGGAATCCGCGTGAGCGACTTTGCTGTGTGGACCGAGACGGGGTCGAAGGAGCTGTACAAGTGCGGCAATGCCTATGGCGAGGGTGTTTGTTTGAAGGGAGGAGCAGCAGTAGGTGGTGCGTCTCTCGCTGGTTATGCCGTGACGACCATGACAGTCGCGTCTGCACCCTCAGGGTGGAATGCGCCGACGATGGCGGCCGATCTCACGACGCTGGGACTGTCGAGCAGCATTCCCATCCCGCCGGTGCCCACGACCTTTTTTCCTGGTGCAACGCCGTACAGCAAGCTGGCCGGCGGTGCAGCAGCATCTGCAGCTGCGGCAAAGGACAGGAGGTGATAAGTTGGTAGGTCGAGAATGTTGATTTCCGAAATTGGCATTCAATTTGTTGGTGGTCTGTTGGTTGGTAGATTGCATGAAAGAAAATAGAGAGCGTCCGGATTGGGAACCGTTTGTTGGTATGCAGCAACAACCATGGAGTCGATTTTCTTTGTTGAGCTTTTGCAACAAAAGCAGCAATGTCGTTTCCCAATATATTTCGGGGAATACTGTGGAAGTGCTTTATTTTTTTCTTCGATATCCTTTTTGTGAAGACGGGCGAAACTTACTGTTTGTGGGAGGAAAGAAAGAGAAAACAGGAGTAGAACCGGGAATCACAAAAAGGATATCGAAGAAAAAAGGAGAA